>JAGTTH010000358.1:0-210630 GCA_022606485.1 Agraylea sexmaculata
TGCAGGAAACTGTATTATGAATGCTGAGTTTATATAATATTAAGTAATAATTCTTTGAATCTGTTTTCGAAGATGAGACAGCACATGTGTAATTTCGGAGGGGGCGTTTGATGTTTTGTAAAATAATATTTGTTTTGGTGTGTGGTAAATGTAGTGGCGTGTTTGGTCGGAGGTGGCTTATAAATTAGCATTCGCCATGGCTACTAACAGGATTTGCATGCCAATTGGCGGCGCAATGACTGTGGACGCCATTTTAGTGTTGCTTGTGTAAAAAAATCCACCGCCCACTTAATTGTCTATTCATATTTTCCAAAATGCCACTCCACGCATCAACTTTATCGAATTTGCATTCGCCTCTACCGTTTGACACTGTTATGGCAAGTTGTCATCATTTTTTGATAAATAAGTGTGTATATTTTTGTTGTGTCGCACATATTTTCAGTAAAAATAAATGTTTCCTTTATGTTCCGAATAACAAATGCGACCCACTCCATTCTCCTTTCTTCCACTGTCTTCTCGCCACACGCACTCTTTCACTTTGTACTTTCGTCCTCTTCATTTTATTGCCGAGTTTCGCAGAAAGAAAAACAACGAACTCGCCGTCAGATTTTAAATGTTATTATTGCTCGAGTTTTGGTTACAGAAGCTTATCTGCTTCAATTAACCAGTGGGGAGTTAACGAAGCCCCGTTGTGTAATGTGAAGTTTACCGCAACGCCGAGGGAGTGTAATGAAATAATAAGTGTAGTAATTATAATGTCGTGTGTACATTTATAATATTATGTGTTATTCAATGTTGTCCTCATTAGTGTCATGTGGCTCAGTACGTATTTATGTACGTTTGGCACATGTACCTTAACGTAAGCTCTGCAATTAAAAGTTGTCTTTGTTTTTGACATCATTAGTGGATTTTTCAGACGAATAAAAATTATGTCACACGCCTTACTTTATTTTAATTCTCCGACTCGAAGCTATATTTTTTATATCATTATTTGTCGGTTTTATTATTTTAATATGCCTTTTTGCAGATGAAATAAAATAAAGCCCGAGGAGGAAGTATACGTTAATGTAATTTGCATCCACGAAACCTGTAATCGACCAACTGTTCAAAGCTTCTTTTGCCCAGTGAATTCAATTAATGTTGCGCAAAATATACTTTTAAATTTTATTTCTTCATCATCAAATATAACATTTCTAAATAAAATATACGAGATCGAAAATTGTCTTATTATGTATGTATGTCGTGATAGATTATATAATTAATAGAAATAAAGATGATTTTCCTGCACTGTCTTTATGGCAAGGCGCTAAACTTTTACGAACTAATCCAATTAGCAGCGGCCATCTCTAAATCCCTACAACGATCCCTGGCCCTGAAAGATTTGCCGAGGGATATTCTTACATCTGTGTCCATCATGCTATCTAAAGATTATAATTATTATCAATAAATTAAATTGACAATAATGAAATCCCATAACATAACCCGTTGATTAATTAATATTTTTTCTTAAGGTGAATTTTAAATGAATATCCATGTGCACACTTTTGAATAGTGTTTAATGTTATAAATTCTATTTTTAATATTATATAGTTAATAAAATAAATATATGTTGTATGTTTTACAGCGCGAACGTCTTTATGGGTGTATTTGGGGGTTGAGCATTGTCCTTTAGTTGCTGTCGTTATGTCTTCCCCTTTCCTATCTTTCCTTATCAGCCTAATTTCTTCCCGACATTTTGGTGCACACATAGAACCCTCCTTTTAGCTTGTTGTCTTGCGATAAGTAAGTCGAGTAAATCTATCGTGTCCAAGGGAGTGTAAGTTGGATAATCCGTCTAATTGTTTAAGATCTATAATACAATCTTTTTAAACGCATATACTTGTTCCTTGTAAAACGACTGAAATACAGTGATTAGGACTAATTGCGGGTACAAGAGGAGGCTTTGTATTTTTAATTAAATTGCTTAAGTGTTTCCGCGAAGATTGCATCCAGTACAAGTACAAGTGTGTCGTTTTCTTGCTACATTAACGCCGAGGTCATTTGCTTTACTCTTCTTCTATGATAATTCCTTAATAAGACTTCTACTTATATCATTGTGTGTGCTACTATAATTACTCAATTTAATTTGTGTACATATTTGTTTTATTTAATTTGTAGGGACGTGTGGCCTGAGCAAAATATCTTTGGAAGTGCAGAATTGTCACCTGAAGAAGAACTAGAATTGCTAAAGACAATCTTCTCCGCCGATATTGGAGCAGAAACTTTGGGTGAGTGAATATTTATACAAGCAATTAAGGTCTAGTGATAAATACCACAATTCGGATAAAGCAGGGGGGACAGTGTCGGTTGATTGTTCGCTTTGGAACAACGACTGACTTCTTTAATTTTTCAATGATCAAAAATTAGACAGCCTTCCCCATTCCTCCCGCCGCCGCCCACTCTAAATATTTAAAATTGGAATGCTTTTGTGTGCTTAAATGAAGGGAAGGGGAGTTGCCTTTTTTCATTGCTACCTTTTTTGCTGGTCCCCTTTGCCCGTCTCCGGTCTCATTCTATACTGTCTCCTTTCCCTTTTAGCTAAATTTATTCAAACGCCTCTCTAGCCTCGCGCACTCTTTGGTTATAATATATAAAATGAAAACGTAGCAATTCTGTTTACAATTAACTTCCCTTTTTTACAGCAATTTAAGATTTTCGGTCACCGTTGAATACTTTTCGTCCAACGCGACGTCTTTTTTTTTCAATTTGAGTTTCCCTTTTAATACCGAGTTTATCAATCGTCTGCGTTTTTCAAAGGTATGTAATAATAACTCGGAATGATTACGAGGCGACATATTTGATGAATTAAAATTAGAGGAGGTTATACGAAAATAATTGAGCATGCGTCGTCTCCTTTGCTTCACTAAATTACCATAACAAATTGAAATACGCGACTTCAAAGGATTTCAGCTCTTGATTTCACTTTGTGTCTCTTGTATCTTACATAGGTACTCCTTCTCGATAATTATTCAAATAATTTAATTTCATCAATTATGCCAAAGATAAATATTATCAAGTTTTTACCATAGATATCGCATGAGTGGCTAAATGCGTGGGTAGTTCTAGAGTTTCAAGTGGTCAAAAACATGAGTTGCCTACAAAACATTATACTGTCAACATCTCTCTTCATATCTTCAGTTATGTTTCACAGTAAAATGGGTAAATGCATTGTTACTACATGCCATATGGACTCAAACATACACTCAAATATATTTAGGTTCAGTTTTTACCACTGACGACTTTTTTAACATGTTTAAAATATTATTGCGTTTTAATCATCAAAGTATTGTCACAGTCACTCTCAGTGGTCACTAGAAATGTGTTGAGTGAGGGAGACACATTTATGCCTTTAACAAATAGGAGAGAATAGTGCAACAATACACGGGATAAACAAAATATTTATATGCAATGCGATATCTAATGTTTATATCCATGGTTTTTACTATGCCCATTAGAAGTTGAAGATTTTTTCATAATATTAATAGTGCATATTGAATCTGATCTCATTATATGGCTCCTTCGCATTGCTTTTGATATGCTCGAAAAGTTTCCCAAGCTTATATAATAAAGAATAAAATGAATCACCGTAAATTGTCTATGCATAATGTCATTGTTGCATAATGAAGTTAGGATTGTTGTGTAGTCAGGTTGAATAAGAGCGTATGTTCTGGCCTCGTAAATTTCAAATTCATTACAAAGTTCCGACGAGTTCCACCTTCTCCAGCTGCTCACCGTTTCACAATTAACCCCAGTCTTCTGTCTGATATCCGAATTAAAAACAATCCATTACTCTTTCACTCAGAATTCAGCACTGTTGGTAACATAACTCCTGTATCACAATGTTATTAGAAATTCAAACACTGTATGCATTCGAACAAATATAGAGATTTGAAGGAAATCTGGTGTTTCCATGAAAATGCAAGGATCGTGCTACAGTAAAAGCGGAAAAGTGGAAACAGCCAGTAGAATATTGCACATCTCATTTCGCTTCGCTCCTAACTTTGATAAGAAAACATTCAATGCTTTTCAAACTGTGTTTCATTTCGTTTCAAAACACCACTTTGGATTTATTTATATTAAGCCACACTTTTATTTCAACAAATAGACAGTTTTGTCGTTTTCAAACGAAATTTGATATTTGAACAAAACTTATATTAATATATGGCATTATAACTGCACTTTAAATTCGTCCTTTTTCATTTCGAGTTTCCATCAAAAAATGTTTTAGATCGATTATTGTACACTCCAAAGTAAAAATTATTTTTAAAATATTCAGCTTGATTTGATAAAATTACAAAATGATAAATCAGGGATTCAATTAATATTGAGACAAATGACAAAAGACACATCGACGTGAAGTCGCGGATAAATAATGTATGAATTGTCAAAATGATCAACAAAACAATTGCTTACTAAACCAACCAATAAAACTAAAAATATATAACGAGATCTCCACACTGACACTATTTTATGTATTTTAGAAATTTTTTTTTACTGAAGAAGTGTAAAATGTTCGTTTGAATTTCTTTGTCTAATGGAAATTCTTGACAAGAGAAATTAAAATGAAAAAGGTTGCATTTGACGTGAAAAATCTGTATATTCTATATTTTTTTATAACACAGACCCATATGACATGCGAAATAAAATAAAAATAGCGTATGAGAAAATATGATTTTGGTTTGAGAGGGGAAAGTTATGCGCATTCGGTGATAAATGGTGATTATGCTACAAAGGATATTATCATCATAAATAATAATAACTTGATTTCGAGTTTTTTCCTTAGGCTTCCGATTCAATAAGATTCTTTTGTTTTACTCTTAAATACCAACCATCGAATATAAAATCATTAAGGCTAAATATAATTAAGAAAATGTATTTGAAATCCCTGGTCGCGGTACGCTACTGTTAAACTGTTGTTTGTTTTGTACATCATTAAACAGATGAAGGCGGCAAGCAAATATTTTAAATGCCTTTTATCATTATTCTTTCGCGTATATTTTTGGAACGCGCTTTGTTCATTACGATGAATTTCGTTTTTCGCTTGAGAAGATTCGGTGATCCTCGATGAACTTCTTCGTTTTAATGGACTCCACGAGAAAAAGCAGGTATTCTGTTCCGAGCGACCGTATTTTTCAATCGATTTGTTAAATTTTCCACCCCGACACGTACACTAAATTAAGGACATTCAATGAAATAATAGCTTTTATGAGTAATAAATGTTATTAATCGAAGTAATACATTTCTTGGCAAGTGTACACTTATTATGATATCATACCCATTTCCACATAATGTTATACTTTAACCGCCGACTTAAGCAATGACCCATTAATGCAGTATTATTTTATACTAGAGTATTTTTAATTGAAATTTTCACTTTTTTGTGAGTTAATTTTACCTTGGTTAATATTTTTAAAATTAGTTTGATATTATTATCAATATTAAAATGTCCGTTTTGAGATACACACATCAGTCTATCATATATATCTTATTTAACAAATCAAAAATATAATTGCACAATGGAAAAAATTTCATTCTAGATTTGTACACGCAGTCAATATCGTATGTTAAAAATTAATTTAATAATTAGAAAGTTTAAATAGGGAAAACTGTCTTCGCTTTTTTATATTTAACACTGCTCAGTTTTATAAAGTCTTAAAAGCACTATTTTTTAGGATAGGTTGAACGATCTGTACGCATAACCAAATCAAGAGGGTAGAAAAACAGGTTTTCAATTGTTTACAGTTGTAGAGAACTGCGCAGCTAGCATTTTTATTAATGTATTATTCTATTTGTATTTTCGGATATTAATAGAACAATCTTATAAAATAATAATACATATTAATAAAATTAAATTACTATTTTTGAAATAGGCATTCAAATTTATAGTTTGTCCCATGAATATAATATTTTGTTAAAATAATAATCAATAACAATAATCAAATAATAAAGCAATATTATAAAGGAAATCGTTTAAGAGGTCGAATACGTTAAAGCATTTTATTACTAATGAACAAGCAATTTCTATTTATTATTTAGGTTTGCGATGTGTTGTGGATGTTAAACATATTAATTATAAGAAGAGAATTAAGGGCAGCGGTGGTCATTGGTTATGGGTCTTCCATTGTTTAAGGGCCAGTGAAATAATATTTGAAGTACTCGGCTGCTATTATCTTTGGCCATTTCCTTGCATTGTACCTCTTATTTATGGCTTCTATCCTTCCATTGTTTCACCACCAATCTACTTCAATTGATTTACATTTAATTCACCCTACCTCTTCTAATTGTCAATAACATCGAATAGATTGTTGTGCTTGCCGAAGTTGGCGGCATTGTTATAGAATCCTCTATGATAACATTCTAACATAATTGTACATATATTTTAATTTTAATTAGTATATCCACAATATATGTATTAAGAAATAATTAATGTGACGATGACTTGATAATGAGATGATAGTCCTTCCTATTTTCTTCTAGTAAAATAGTGGTCTAGTAATGAGCCTGTAAACATGTTACTGCGTTTAGTGTGAAATACGACCGTTCTTCTTAACCACCCTAATCTGCCAACATCCCTCGCTTCCTTCCTAAAGGGCTACGATACTATTTAATGTTTCTTACAACGTAACTTACATGTATATATGTTTATAATTACTTACATTTTAACATAAAATCGATAAGTAAATCCAATGTGGGTTTATAAACATACTTGCATCGTTAATCTACTAAAAAAATCACCCAATAAAATTTAGATTTCGTTGTCTTAATATATGAATAGATTAAATAATTTATTCAGAATGTACTTATAATGATTAGTCATGATTAGATCAAGAAAATTAAATCTTGCTGGGTACAAAATAAATGGTTGAGATTACAAATACAGCGGATATCCAAAAATAATGTGCGGCCTAAAAATATACCGGGTAATTAAAAAACCTCAAATTGCGCGCGCAGAGGAGATTTTATTTTGATTGAAATTTATTTTAAATACATTTCGCAGTCTGTTTAACCAGGACCTAATTGTCGATATTTAAAATTATTGTTAAGGGTTTTATATTTTATGGAACCCTTAAATCTTAATTGAGAAAAATCTGAACAAAATTTTTACGGAAGCAATTTTTCATCAGCTATCCTCTAGTTTTATGCAATGTTAATTTTACAGCAACGTTACGTTACTATCTGTATTAAATATTGTAAGTTGGTTTAATAGATTTTTTAACATCAGTGTTTGTCTTATTATTTGTAATTTTGTGAGTGCATCCAATATTGTACTTCTACCGAGTTTCAAACTGCAGCAAACTGCGATGGTACGAAAGGCAAATATAACAGCATTAGTTAATATTCACTGTCATCCCTAAAGCTGTGCACTTTATGACAGGTCAACTGATAACACCATAATATTATATAGTAAAATACATTATGTATTTCATAAAAAAAACGCAGGTCATTTCAATTGTCTCTAATTTTCTCTTGTATTGGGCGACAATGGCTATTGTATTCTGAAAATGATTGGAATGAGATTGTAATGGTAAAAGGAAAGTCGGGGTGAAATTAACGGCTTTTTCTGTTCTATTTCATCAGATGATACATTTCTTGGTGGAGAATGGCGCAAACAATGGGGAGCCAATATTTATTCTGCCAACAACGAAGCCTCCACCTCGTTTCTAAAAACCTTCATCCTTTCCATCGTTGACTGCTTGTTGTTCTCAGTTATGTTGTTTTCCATGCCACTTTCATTTCGGAAAATGTTTTTTTTTCAATTATCCGCCACGCTATTTATTTTGAAACACCTCTTCATTTTGTGCTCACATTTTAGCGACAGATTTGTTCTTCATTGGTGATAAAAGCGAATGATATTAATATATAGGCTTTTTTTAAATATTTGGTTAGTAGTATAAGGCTACAGGTTACAGCTTTTCAGGGCATAGATCCCGTAGTGTCATAGGAATGAGAGGTACTGTTTTATTTGTTCTCGCCGAATTGAAGTGTGAATAAATGAAGCGGACATCTCTTGTAATATTCACATCGCCTTGACCCTCCAGCCTCATCCTTTTACATTACTACCTTCCCCGGTTCCCGGGTGATCTTTCAATATTTAAAAGTATGCGGATGCCATACTAATCCCGATACCGTATCGATAAATTCTAAATTTATTTATATATACATATTATCTTATTGTATGATGTTGCAGTACCACTAGCGCATTACGGGAGATCCCAATTCGAAGTGATGATAATGCAGTACGCGTCAGTTGAAATAATTTCTATAAGAAAAATTGGCACGGTTATTGGCGAAACAAAAATTTGAGATGTACATAGAACCAAATTTGAATGAGACAAGAAAAAGCACTAGGCTGTGACGCCTTACCCGACAAAATGAAAATGTCTACTTTTTGTAAATATACATATATATATATATATATATATATATATATATATATATATATTATAATAGAAAGCAGGGCCATTAGACAGAAGAGCGTGGCTGGAATATGTTTTGCAGGATTGACATTTGAATCGCATCGCTACCTCTGCATTACGACAGCAAAAAGCTTCCATCATTTCAGTATTACTACATTTGTGTTTCCCTTATTACCACTCACAGAGTAATAGACCTACTCGTAAACCAACAGCCCCTCATCGAGGGTGGTATCGAAATGAAAACATCTTTTTTCATATTAAACACGCCATTTGGGATTCATTAAAAGACGATTAGGTATGGTGGCGCGGTGCACCGATCCTCTACCGGAATGACTAATGCCGCTCCTGAATAAATTATTTAGATAAGACCTGTAAAGTATTCATAACGACACCGCAAATACCATTCACTATTTTATAATACACCGGTTTTTTACTCCAAATTCACTTCGAATTAAACCTTTTTCATTTTCTAATTTCACCCTTGTAGAATTTCCATCAAACAAAGGGTTTGGTTGATTATTTTATACTCCAGAGTAAAAAATTATAGTAAGATTGATAATTTATTAATAATTTATTTGTTTGCATATAAGAGCTTTTTTTTTAAATAAAAATAAAAAGTATATAAAAAAATTATTATAGTGTCATATATTGGAATGTGGCACCATTAATCTGTCAAAATTATGCTGATTAAACCAGCCAACCAATAAAATCAAGAAGATATTACTAGATATTCACACTGATACTATTTTATGTTTTTTTTTTATAATTTTTGTTTTTTATTTTGGAGTATTTAATGGAAATTCTTGAGGGTGTAAATTGAATTGAAAAAGGTTTAATTTGCAATGAAATAGGGTGAATTTGAAGTGAAAACCCTGTATTCAACGCTCGCCCGGATTGTATAAAATAATATAAAAACCTTACCTGTTTTGTACAGCTGTGAATTGAACTGAATAATCTCCTCCTTTCTGGTTGCAGTCTCTCAGGAACACTTCAAATCCTGTCTCAAATATGTTGCAAGTGTTGAATTCCCCTCTTTCTTCTATTATACCGGAATAATATTTCCTAATACTTCCGTCACCTTTCTTATTTTGGCGTACAATTAAATCAAAAAATATTTTAATATAATGCAAGAGTTTTTCAAGGTGTGGGATGTATTATATAATAAAATTGATAGTGTTCATTTATTTTCATTCTAAGACCGCATATTGGATGTCGTGAAGGATCTTTGTTGGAATTTCATTAGGACCCTGGCAAAAATAGTTGTAGCTGTGGTCGCAAATAATTGTGGGTATGTAAGATAAGGGCTTAATTACTTATAAGAATTTCATAAACCCCGTTCTAGAAGAAATACCAACACACACACGTTTAATATTTTATAAACGAATTACAAATCAATCGAATCAAAGGAAATGTATCGGAAATGGTATTGTATTGTCCAGGTGAGTTGGGTGTGTTATTTATAATTGAAAGTGTGGCCCACAGGACATTGTGGTTGTTCGGTCCTTTCCTGTTTTTAATAAGTAATTAGGGAACTTGATTTAGATAATGCGAATGTATTCTTACCCTTTGATGAGTGGTCGTTTGAAGCTTCTAATTGGTCTCGAATTGTTGGTTTGAAGACTTTTCTAATGTATCTACCAATCTCTATTTTATGGAATATATAAAGACAATTAATGCTCATCAATATTTGTTAAAATATATGTATAATTGCTCAAAGACTTGTGAAGTTCAGAGAAAAATACACATGTTTTGCTACACAGTGTAGTAAATCAGTAAAGTAGTACTTTGTGTCTATTTTTAGAGGAATAGTATATTTTGGCGTATCGAAGGCTATTTATTTTCAATGGGGCGGTGCACAACTCTTTGCTGTCACTCCCTTTCCTCTGCCAACAGCCTCCACCGGTTAGTATCCGTCGAGCTGTTGTCGGTATAGGGTGTGTTCCCTTATCCGACTACCCTCTATATGGCTTATTGTTTACGCGAATAATAATAGTGGTTCCATTAAAACAACAATAATAATAAAAAAATAACACATTTGTAGGACACAAATGTTTATGGTTCCATTTCATAGTTTCATTAATTTTACTGTCATATGAGATAGTAATATAATAGTATATTGACCAAAGATCAGTGCGGTTTATATAAGTGCAATGGTGACATAAATTAATGATGGTATTCCTTAAAACAAAGTGAACATGTTCAAAATGAATCTCAAATCAGCTGCGATCTTAACACTCGTTTTGGCAACCATTCATCTGTTGAAAGGAATATGTGGACATACATTGGACCTGGAATGCCCTGCTCCCTGTGAGTGTCATCACACCAATATTTCTTGCAACGGTTGCCCCAATAATTATTTGATTATTCCATCCAACACGACATCCCTTTATGTGAACAGTTGCGATAACATCGAATATTTGCTACGTTTACATACGCATGTTGGCTCCAGTCAAAATCGAAGCAATCCACTGAGAAAAATCGAAATCTCCAATAGTAACATAGAGCGGATAACAAAAGATCACGTCAGTGCCGATTTGAATATAACCGTGCTGATATTGAAGAATGATTCCATTGACTTCATTAATACTGATCTTGTTGCCGACAGTTTGGTGTTCTTTGATGTGTCTTACAATAACTTGACGGTGATTGAAAACAGGACGTTTTTGACATTCAACAATCTCATATACCTAGATTTGAGTAATAATTTTTTAAATAATTTAAACGAAGGTTCCTTTGCGGGACTAGGACGATTGCAGCATTTGGATTTATCAAATAACAATTTGACAGAGTTAAAAATTGGCACGTTTGTACAGCTTTCGTCGATGCAAAGATTAAATTTAAGCAGTAATATGTTGGCAACCTTGTCTGAACACTGTCTCGGAAGCTTATTATCACTGCAACAGCTGGATTTATCATACAATCAGTTGACAAATTTAGCACCGGGAACATTACAGTTTTTACCAAACCTCTCACGTCTACTTTTGGCCAATAACCCTCAACTGAGACCTGATGCGCAGACATTCGTAGGAACAGGTCGACAATTGCAACAAGTAGATGCTTCCAGAACGGGACTGTCGCAAGTGCCGGAATCTTTAACTCATTCAGTTCGGTATTTGACTCTAGCAGGTAACAGAATATCTACAGTACGATGTGGCGATTTAGACAGTTACCCTCTACTGCACATGCTCGACTTTGCCGATAACAAGATTGATTACATCGAAGATGATTCCCTCGGTCGGCTAGAAATGCTCTCTCAACTCTACTTGAATACGAACAAATTGAAGATAATTCCAAAAATGCTACCTGATAAATTGACTTATTTGTCACTTGATAAGAACCTGATCGAAAATTTGACGACAAAGGATTTTCCAAATTTAACACAACTGAAAATGCTGATACTATCAAACAATAAAATAATTTTTATTGATGAAAATGTCTTCGCAGATTTAAAAATGCTGGAAGTCTTAGATATATCAAATAATCCTCTCAAGATGTTGACACCGAATACATTTAACGGACCTACAGCATTAAAAGACCTCAGAATGGCTTTTATCAATACATCGCTCCCAGAAAAAGACATATCTTTTCCTGTCCCGTTTCCAGAAGGTTTAGAAAGCTTACATTTGGAGTTTAGCCCTGGATTAACGAGCGAATTGTTGTCAGACGCGGCAGCATTAGCAGCGATGAAGCATCTTCAACATTTAGACGTAAGATTTTCAAATATCACCAATCTAAGGTCGGACCTTTTCAATTTTTGTCCTCAACTCAAAGTTATAAGATTAGAGGGAAATCATTTAAATTGCGAAGGTCTTAATTGGCTGTCAGACTGGATGAGAGAAAATCCTAACAATGAGTACAAAGAGATACAGTGTCAGTATCCAAAGAACTCTTCGACGTTATTTGTTATGGACTTGCCAACAATCAAAAAGACTAAAACAAAATATTTATCGAAACATAAATTATTGACACAGAGCAATTACAAATCAAAATCTGGAAAAATATCTTTCTTGTCGAATAAAGATGACGACTTTAAAACGAGTAAGAATCAAAGGAATGCATACGGTTTGAAAGAAAAAGTATTTGTCGTTCCACAAATGATTAAAAAAATCTTCGAAAACCAGATTGAGACGAGTGATTTAAATCATGAAGCGGAGCGATTGGTGAATTCTTCTGCGGTCATTGGCACCAATTCAAATCGAAGTAAGGATACTAGTGATACTATTGTGAAAATACAGAATAAAGTAGACATGCAAGAGGGTGGTATGCAAGAAGAGAGCGATGATATAGGCGAGAGGACAGGATGCGGATACTCAAACGGCACGGAAAACAATAGCGAGTGCGAGAATAAAAGCGAAGCGGAGACGCCAAGATTTATGTATCGGAAAATCGGCGGTGAGTCAAGCGGGTCCTTGTGGATAGTACTTGTAGCAGTGGGTGGTGGATTCATAGTCCTGGCATTAGGACTACTATGGAGAGCAACTACTGCCAACACCATACACACTAACAATCAAGGGGAGGCTATGGAAGTACCGGCCATATCTGCAGTCGGCGAGCTATGGTGACATTTGCGAACGGGGGAGCACGTAGCAGACATTGAGTACGACTCCCTCACATAACGACCAGGTGAGCATTTATATACTCCATCATTATCACGTTTACCAACATTATACAGGTGACATTGAAGACAGCTTTGAACAAAGTGTAATTGTTGTTTGCAGTTGCAGACATTGTGGACAGCGGCTTGTGCTCTTCCGAGTCGCCACGGAGAGGATAGTTTTCGAGTGTTGTGAATAAATATAGGTGTAAGTGTTGTATATTCTACATGTGGCATATTTTTACAATGAAAACAAATAATTAGTCCTAAGTGTATTAGCCACCGACTGAGTGTAGTTAAACCGAGCGCCATTTAGTTATTATCAATATAAAAGTAACCGAACATCAATCATTCGAAAAGAAGTGGCGTGTTATTATTATTAGCCGATGACAATACACAAGCTACAGCAATATTCCCTTAAATACAATCGTTTGCCATTGATCCTGTCTTCCTGAATACATATGCTTGAACCATGTTTCATTACAATAACCAAAATTCATATTAATAAACCCCTATCCAGAGAGATGTTATATTCTATTTGTGGAAAGTACCTTTCGGTGTTTTGTCGCCTGGCCTATAATTTTTAATTGTAAATATTGTCGAATTTAGGGAGCAAATCTTGTTTCCTCAAATATTGTAGAGATGACTATGATATATATATATATTTCTATGGAGATTGATGTATTATTTGCAAATAAAGTGTTAGATTATGATTTTTACATAAGACTTTTATTGATTACGAAACGATTTTAAAATCATAGGGATTAGCTACTTATTGGATTTTTTTACAAATATTTTCAATAACATGTAAAAAGTGTGATAAATTGAATTTTGTCTGTATTATGTTGATATATTATACGTGTGTGCAATTCGATGAAATATCGATGGGGATTGAGGGGTGGTTTGCGTGGGTGACAGCAAAAAGGGGAGGTTGTGCACCGCCCCATTGAGAAATAAATAGCCTTCGATACGCCAAAATATACTATTCCTCTAAAATAGACACAAGTACCACTTTACTGATTTACTACACTGTGTGTAAAACCTGTGTATTTTTTTCTCACAGACAAGTCTTTGAGCAATTATACATATATTTTAACAAATATTATTGAGCATTAATTGTCTTTATATATTCCGCAAATAGGGTGGTAGATACGACTAGAAAAGGGAGTCTTCAAACCAACAATTCGGAGACCAATTAGAAGCTTCAAACGACCCTCATCAAGGGTAGAATACATTCGCATTATCTAAATCAAGTTCTCTAATTACTTATTAAAAACAGGAAAGGACCGAACAACCACAATGTCCTGTGGGCCACACTTTCAATTATAAATAACACACCCAAATCACCTGGACAATACAATACCATTTCCGATACATTTCCTTTGATTCGATTGATTTGTAATTCGTTTATAAAATATTAAACGTGCGTGTGTTGGTAATTCTTCTAGAACGGGGTTTATGAAATTCTTATAAGTAATTAAGCCCTTATCTTACATACCCACAATTATTTGCGACCACAGCTACAACTATTTTTGCCAGGGTCCTAATGAAATTCCAACAAAGATCCTTCACGACATCCAATATGCGGTCTTAGAATGAAAATAAATGAACACTATTAATTTTATTATATAATACATCCCACACCTTGAAAAACTCTTGCATTATATTGAAATATTTTTTGATTTAATTGTACGCCAAAATAAGAAAGGTGACGGAAGTATTAGGAAATATTATTCCGGTATAATAGAAGAAAGAGGGGAATTCAACACTTGCAACATATTTGAGACAGGATTTGAAGTGTTCCTGAGAGACTGCAACCAGAAAGGAGGAGATTATTCAGTTCAATTCACAGCTGTACAAAACAGGTAAGGTTTTTATATTATTTTATACAATCCGGGCGAGCGTTGAATACAGGGTTTTCACTTCAAATTCACCCTATTTCATTGCAAATTAAACCTTTTTCAATTCAATTTACACCCTCAAGAATTTCCATTAAACACTCCAAAATAAAAAACAAAAATTATAAAAAAAACATAAAATAGTATCAGTGTGAAGATCTAGTAATAGCTTGTTGATTTTATTGGTTGGCTGGTTTAATCAGCATAATTTTGACAGATTAATGGTGCCACATTCCAATATATGACACTAATAATTTTTTTATATACTTTTCATTTTTATTTTTAAAAAAAGCTCTTATATGCAAACAAATAAATTATTAATAAATTATCAATCTTACTATAATTTTTTACTCTGGAGTATAAAATAATCAACCAAACCCTTTGTTTGATGGAAATTCTACAAAGGTGAAATTAGAAAATGAAAAAGGGTGAATTCGAAGTGAATTTGGAGTAAAAAACCGGTGTATTATAAAATAGTGAATGGTATTTGCGGTGTCGTTATGAATACTTTACAGGTCTTATCTAAATAATTTATTCAGGAGCGGCATTAGTCATTCCGGTAGAGGATCGGTGCACCGCGCCACCATACCTAATCGTCTTTTAATGAATCCCAAATGGCGTGTTTAATATGAAAAAAGATGTTTTCATTTCGATACCACCCTCGATGAGGGGCTGTTGGTTTACGAGTAGGTCTATTACTCTGTGAGTGGTAATAAGGGAAACACAAATGTAGTAATACTGAAATGATGGAAGCTTTTTGCTGTCGTAATGCAGAGGTAGCGATGCGATTCAAATGTCAATCCTGCAAAACATATTCCAGCCACGCTCTTCTGTCTAATGGCCCTGCTTTCTATTATAATATATATATATATATATATATATATATATATATATATATATGTATATTTACAAAAAGTAGACATTTTCATTTTGTCGGGTAAGGCGTCACAGCCTAGTGCTTTTTCTTGTCTCATTCAAATTTGGTTCTATGTACATCTCAAATTTTTGTTTCGCCAATAACCGTGCCAATTTTTCTTATAGAAATTATTTCAACTGACGCGTACTGCATTATCATCACTTCGAATTGGGATCTCCCGTAATGCGCTAGTGGTACTGCAACATCATACAATAAGATAATATGTATATATAAATAAATTTAGAATTTATCGATACGGTATCGGGATTAGTATGGCATCCGCATACTTTTAAATATTGAAAGATCACCCGGGAACCGGGGAAGGTAGTAATGTAAAAGGATGAGGCTGGAGGGTCAAGGCGATGTGAATATTACAAGAGATGTCCGCTTCATTTATTCACACTTCAATTCGGCGAGAACAAATAAAACAGTACCTCTCATTCCTATGACACTACGGGATCTATGCCCTGAAAAGCTGTAACCTGTAGCCTTATACTACTAACCAAATATTTAAAAAAAGCCTATATATTAATATCATTCGCTTTTATCACCAATGAAGAACAAATCTGTCGCTAAAATGTGAGCACAAAATGAAGAGGTGTTTCAAAATAAATAGCGTGGCGGATAATTGAAAAAAAAACATTTTCCGAAATGAAAGTGGCATGGAAAACAACATAACTGAGAACAACAAGCAGTCAACGATGGAAAGGATGAAGGTTTTTAGAAACGAGGTGGAGGCTTCGTTGTTGGCAGAATAAATATTGGCTCCCCATTGTTTGCGCCATTCTCCACCAAGAAATGTATCATCTGATGAAATAGAACAGAAAAAGCCGTTAATTTCACCCCGACTTTCCTTTTACCATTACAATCTCATTCCAATCATTTTCAGAATACAATAGCCATTGTCGCCCAATACAAGAGAAAATTAGAGACAATTGAAATGACCTGCGTTTTTTTTATGAAATACATAATGTATTTTACTATATAATATTATGGTGTTATCAGTTGACCTGTCATAAAGTGCACAGCTTTAGGGATGACAGTGAATATTAACTAATGCTGTTATATTTGCCTTTCGTACCATCGCAGTTTGCTGCAGTTTGAAACTCGGTAGAAGTACAATATTGGATGCACTCACAAAATTACAAATAATAAGACAAACACTGATGTTAAAAAATCTATTAAACCAACTTACAATATTTAATACAGATAGTAACGTAACGTTGCTGTAAAATTAACATTGCATAAAACTAGAGGATAGCTGATGAAAAATTGCTTCCGTAAAAATTTTGTTCAGATTTTTCTCAATTAAGATTTAAGGGTTCCATAAAATATAAAACCCTTAACAATAATTTTAAATATCGACAATTAGGTCCTGGTTAAACAGACTGCGAAATGTATTTAAAATAAATTTCAATCAAAATAAAATCTCCTCTGCGCGCGCAATTTGAGGTTTTTTAATTACCCGGTATATTTTTAGGCCGCACATTATTTTTGGATATCCGCTGTATTTGTAATCTCAACCATTTATTTTGTACCCAGCAAGATTTAATTTTCTTGATCTAATCATGACTAATCATTATAAGTACATTCTGAATAAATTATTTAATCTATTCATATATTAAGACAACGAAATCTAAATTTTATTGGGTGATTTTTTTAGTAGATTAACGATGCAAGTATGTTTATAAACCCACATTGGATTTACTTATCGATTTTATGTTAAAATGTAAGTAATTATAAACATATATACATGTAAGTTACGTTGTAAGAAACATTAAATAGTATCGTAGCCCTTTAGGAAGGAAGCGAGGGATGTTGGCAGATTAGGGTGGTTAAGAAGAACGGTCGTATTTCACACTAAACGCAGTAACATGTTTACAGGCTCATTACTAGACCACTATTTTACTAGAAGAAAATAGGAAGGACTATCATCTCATTATCAAGTCATCGTCACATTAATTATTTCTTAATACATATATTGTGGATATACTAATTAAAATTAAAATATATGTACAATTATGTTAGAATGTTATCATAGAGGATTCTATAACAATGCCGCCAACTTCGGCAAGCACAACAATCTATTCGATGTTATTGACAATTAGAAGAGGTAGGGTGAATTAAATGTAAATCAATTGAAGTAGATTGGTGGTGAAACAATGGAAGGATAGAAGCCATAAATAAGAGGTACAATGCAAGGAAATGGCCAAAGATAATAGCAGCCGAGTACTTCAAATATTATTTCACTGGCCCTTAAACAATGGAAGACCCATAACCAATGACCACCGCTGCCCTTAATTCTCTTCTTATAATTAATATGTTTAACATCCACAACACATCGCAAACCTAAATAATAAATAGAAATTGCTTGTTCATTAGTAATAAAATGCTTTAACGTATTCGACCTCTTAAACGATTTCCTTTATAATATTGCTTTATTATTTGATTATTGTTATTGATTATTATTTTAACAAAATATTATATTCATGGGACAAACTATAAATTTGAATGCCTATTTCAAAAATAGTAATTTAATTTTATTAATATGTATTATTATTTTATAAGATTGTTCTATTAATATCCGAAAATACAAATAGAATAATACATTAATAAAAATGCTAGCTGCGCAGTTCTCTACAACTGTAAACAATTGAAAACCTGTTTTTCTACCCTCTTGATTTGGTTATGCGTACAGATCGTTCAACCTATCCTAAAAAATAGTGCTTTTAAGACTTTATAAAACTGAGCAGTGTTAAATATAAAAAAGCGAAGACAGTTTTCCCTATTTAAACTTTCTAATTATTAAATTAATTTTTAACATACGATATTGACTGCGTGTACAAATCTAGAATGAAATTTTTTCCATTGTGCAATTATATTTTTGATTTGTTAAATAAGATATATATGATAGACTGATGTGTGTATCTCAAAACGGACATTTTAATATTGATAATAATATCAAACTAATTTTAAAAATATTAACCAAGGTAAAATTAACTCACAAAAAAGTGAAAATTTCAATTAAAAATACTCTAGTATAAAATAATACTGCATTAATGGGTCATTGCTTAAGTCGGCGGTTAAAGTATAACATTATGTGGAAATGGGTATGATATCATAATAAGTGTACACTTGCCAAGAAATGTATTACTTCGATTAATAACATTTATTACTCATAAAAGCTATTATTTCATTGAATGTCCTTAATTTAGTGTACGTGTCGGGGTGGAAAATTTAACAAATCGATTGAAAAATACGGTCGCTCGGAACAGAATACCTGCTTTTTCTCGTGGAGTCCATTAAAACGAAGAAGTTCATCGAGGATCACCGAATCTTCTCAAGCGAAAAACGAAATTCATCGTAATGAACAAAGCGCGTTCCAAAAATATACGCGAAAGAATAATGATAAAAGGCATTTAAAATATTTGCTTGCCGCCTTCATCTGTTTAATGATGTACAAAACAAACAACAGTTTAACAGTAGCGTACCGCGACCAGGGATTTCAAATACATTTTCTTAATTATATTTAGCCTTAATGATTTTATATTCGATGGTTGGTATTTAAGAGTAAAACAAAAGAATCTTATTGAATCGGAAGCCTAAGGAAAAAACTCGAAATCAAGTTATTATTATTTATGATGATAATATCCTTTGTAGCATAATCACCATTTATCACCGAATGCGCATAACTTTCCCTTCTCAAACCAAAATCATATTTTCTCATACGCTATTTTTATTTTATTTCGCATGTCATATGGGTCTGTGTTATAAAAAAATATAGAATATACAGATTTTTCACGTCAAATGCAACCTTTTTCATTTTAATTTCTCTTGTCAAGAATTTCCATTAGACAAAGAAATTCAAACGAACATTTTACACTTCTTCAGTAAAAAAAAATTTCTAAAATACATAAAATAGTGTCAGTGTGGAGATCTCGTTATATATTTTTAGTTTTATTGGTTGGTTTAGTAAGCAATTGTTTTGTTGATCATTTTGACAATTCATACATTATTTATCCGCGACTTCACGTCGATGTGTCTTTTGTCATTTGTCTCAATATTAATTGAATCCCTGATTTATCATTTTGTAATTTTATCAAATCAAGCTGAATATTTTAAAAATAATTTTTACTTTGGAGTGTACAATAATCGATCTAAAACATTTTTTGATGGAAACTCGAAATGAAAAAGGACGAATTTAAAGTGCAGTTATAATGCCATATATTAATATAAGTTTTGTTCAAATATCAAATTTCGTTTGAAAACGACAAAACTGTCTGTTTATTGAAATAAAAGTGTGGCTTAATATAAATAAATCCAAAGTGGTGTTTTGAAACGAAATGAAACACAGTTTGAAAAGCATTGAATGTTTTCTTATCAAAGTTAGGAGCGAAGCGAAATGAGATGTGCAATATTCTACTGGCTGTTTCCACTTTTCCGCTTTTACTGTAGCACGATCCTTGCATTTTCATGGAAACACCAGATTTCCTTCAAATCTCTATATTTGTTCGAATGCATACAGTGTTTGAATTTCTAATAACATTGTGATACAGGAGTTATGTTACCAACAGTGCTGAATTCTGAGTGAAAGAGTAATGGATTGTTTTTAATTCGGATATCAGACAGAAGACTGGGGTTAATTGTGAAACGGTGAGCAGCTGGAGAAGGTGGAACTCGTCGGAACTTTGTAATGAATTTGAAATTTACGAGGCCAGAACATACGCTCTTATTCAACCTGACTACACAACAATCCTAACTTCATTATGCAACAATGACATTATTCATAGACAATTTACGGTGATTCATTTTATTCTTTATTATATAAGCTTGGAAAACTTTTCAAGCATATCAAAAGCAATTCGAAGGAGCCATATAACGAGATCAGTTTCAGTATGCACTATTAATAATATGAAAAAAACTACAACTTCTAATGGGCATAGTAAAAACCATGGATATAAACATTAGATATCGCAAAGCATATAAATAATTCGTGTCAATTTCGTTTATCCCGTGTATTGTTGCACTATTCTCTCCTATTCGATAAAGGCATAAGTGTGTCTCCCTCACTCAACACATTTCTAGTGACCACTGAGAGTGACTGTGACAATACTTTGATGATTAAAACGCAATAATATTTTAAACATGTAAAAAAAGTCGTCAGTGGTAAAAAATGAACCTAAATGTATTTGAGTGTATGTTTGAGTCCATATGACATGTAGTAACAATGCATTTACCCATTTTACTGTGAAATATAACTGAAGATATGAAGAGAGATGTTGACAGTATAATGTTTTGTAGGCAACTCATGTTTTTGACCACTTGAAACTCTAGAACTACCCACGCATTTAGCCACTCATGCGATATCTATGGTAAAAACTTGATAATATTTAACTTTGGCATAATTGATGAAATTAAATTATTTGAATAATTATCGAGAAAGAGTACCTATGTAAGATACAAGAGACACGAAGTGAAATCAAGAGCTGAAATCCTTTGAAGTCGCGTATTTCAATTTGTTATGGTAATTTAGTGAAGCAAAGGAGACGACGCATGCTCAATTATTTTCGTATAACCTCCTCTAATTGTAATTCATCAAATATGTCGCCTCGTAATCATTCCGAGTTATTATTACATACCTTTGAAAAACGCAGGCGATTGATAAACTCGTTATTAAAAGGGAAACTCAAATTGAAAAAAAAGACGTCGCGTTGGACGAAAAGTATTCAACGGTGACCGAAAATCTTAAATTGCTGTAAAAAAGGGAAGTTAATTGTAAACAGAATTGCTACGTTTTCATTTTATATATTATAACCAAAGAGTGCGCGAGGCTAGAGAGGCGTTTGAATAAATTTAGCTAAAAGGGAAAGGAGACAGTATAGAATGAGACCGGAGACGGGCAAAGGGGACCAGCAAAAAAGGTAGCAATGAAAAAAGGCAACTCCCCTTCCCTTCATTTAAGCACACAAAAGCATTCCAATTTTAAATATTTAGAGTGGGCGGCGGCGGGAGGAATGGGGAAGGCTGTCTAATTTTTGATCATTGAAAAATTAAAGAAGTCAGTCGTTGTTCCAAAGCGAACAATCAACCGACACTGTCCCCCCTGCTTTATCCGAATTGTGGTATTTATCACTAGACCTTAATTGCTTGTATAAATATTCACTCACCCAAAGTTTCTGCTCCAATATCGGCGGAGAAGATTGTCTTTAGCAATTCTAGTTCTTCTTCAGGTGACAATTCTGCACTTCCAAAGATATTTTGCTCAGGCCACACGTCCCTACAAATTAAATAAAACAAATATGTACACAAATTAAATTAAGTAATTATAGTAGCACACACAATGATATAAGTAGAAGTCTTATTAAGGAATTATCATAGAAGAAGAGTAAAGCAAATGACCTCGGCGTTAATGTAGCAAGAAAACGACACACTTGTACTTGTACTGGATGCAATCTTCGCGGAAACACTTAAGCAATTTAATTAAAAATACAAAGCCTCCTCTTGTACCCGCAATTAGTCCTAATCACTGTATTTCAGTCGTTTTACAAGGAACAAATATATGCGTTTAAAAAGATTGTATTATAGATCTTAAACAATTAGACGGATTATCCAACTTACACTCCCTTGGACACGATAGATTTACTCGACTTACTTATCGCAAGACAACAAGCTAAAAGGAGGGTTCTATGTGTGCACCAAAATGTCGGGAAGAAATTAGGCTGATAAGGAAAGATAGGAAAGGGGAAGACATAACGACAGCAACTAAAGGACAATGCTCAACCCCCAAATACACCCATAAAGACGTTCGCGCTGTAAAACATACAACATATATTTATTTTATTAACTATATAATATTAAAAATAGAATTTATAACATTAAACACTATTCAAAAGTGTGCACATGGATATTCATTTAAAATTCACCTTAAGAAAAAATATTAATTAATCAACGGGTTATGTTATGGGATTTCATTATTGTCAATTTAATTCATTCATAATAATTATAATCTTTAGATAGCATGATGGACACAGATGTAAGAATATCCCTCGGCAAATCTTTCAGGGCCAGGGATCGTTGTAGGGATTTAGAGATGGCCGCTGCTAATTGGATTAGTTCGTAAAAGTTTAGCGCCTTGCCATAAAGACAGTGCAGGAAAATCATCTTTATTTCTATTAATTATATAATCTATCACGACATACATACATAATAAGACAATTTTCGATCTCGTATATTTTATTTAGAAATGTTATATTTGATGATGAAGAAATAAAATTTAAAAGTATATTTTGCGCAACATTAATTGAATTCACTGGGCAAAAGAAGCTTTGAACAGTTGGTCGATTACAGGTTTCGTGGATGCAAATTACATTAACGTATACTTCCTCCTCGGGCTTTATTTTATTTCAACTGCAAAAAGGCATATTAAAATAATAAAACCGACAAATAATGATATAAAAAACATAGCTTCGAGTCGGAGAATTAAAATAAAGTAAGGCGTGTGACATAATTTTTATTCGTCTGAAAAATCCACTAATGATGTCAAAAACAAAGACAACTTTTAATTGCAGAGCTTACGTTAAGGTACATGTGCCAAACGTACATAAATACGTACTGAGCCACATGACACTAATGAGGACAACATTGAATAACACATAATATTATAAATGTACACACGACATTATAATTATTACACTTATTATTTCATTACACTCCCTCGGCGTTGCGGTAAACTTCACATTACACAACGGGGCTTCGTTAACTCCCCACTGG
This sequence comes from Agraylea sexmaculata, assembly GCA_022606485.1. Lineage (NCBI taxonomy): Eukaryota > Metazoa > Arthropoda > Insecta > Trichoptera > Hydroptilidae > Agraylea > Agraylea sexmaculata. The sequence continues at coordinate 23,635 of JAGTTH010000358.1, forward strand.
TTAATTGAAGCAGATAAGCTTCTGTAACCAAAACTCGAGCAATAATAACATTTAAAATCTGACGGCGAGTTCGTTGTTTTTCTTTCTGCGAAACTCGGCAATAAAATGAAGAGGACGAAAGTACAAAGTGAAAGAGTGCGTGTGGCGAGAAGACAGTGGAAGAAAGGAGAATGGAGTGGGTCGCATTTGTTATTCGGAACATAAAAGAAACATTTATTTTTACTGAAAATATGTGCGACACAACAAAAATATACACACTTATTTATCAAAAAATGATGACAACTTGCCATAACAGTGTCAGACGGTAGAGGCGAATGCAAATTCGATAAAGTTGATGCGTGGAGTGGCATTTTGGAAAATATGAATAGACAATTAAGTGGGCGGTGGATTTTTTTACACAAGCAACACTAAAATGGCGTCCACAGTCATTGCGCCGCCAATTGGCATGCAAATCCTGTTAGTAGCCATGGCGAATGCTAATTTATAAGCCACCTCCGACCAAACACGCCACTACATTTACCACACACCAAAACAAATATTATTTTACAAAACATCAAACGCCCCCTCCGAAATTACACATGTGCTGTCTCATCTTCGAAAACAGATTCAAAGAATTATTACTTAATATTATATAAACTCAGCATTCATAATACAGTTTCCTGCAGCCTGGACTAAAGTCATACTTTTACAAAGATATAAACATAGATATCGCATTGCATATAAATAATTCGTGTAATTTTGTTTCTCCCGTGTATTGTTGCACTTAATTTAATTAATTGAACTTAAAATTAATTAAAGGCCATTATGTAATTCCAATACGTTCTTTAAAAAAATAGACTAAAGGGGGCATAAGATTTTTTTCGTATAAAATAATAATTTTATAATAATAAGATACTTTATTATGACAGCTTGAGAATCTTCCGTTTTATTAATATTTACAAGTATGAGCTCACTTTATGATGTCATCGCATTGGTTCAAGTTCAAGTTCAGATTCGATTTCGTCAACAAGGTATTGTTTACTTGCAATGTTTGTAGTGCATTTTGGTTGAAATTACGCTGTAGCGTACTTTCTTTACAAATTCAACTCAGGCGGTAAATCACCTAATAAGTAAATACGCAAGATTCTCAAACTTTTAAAAATAACAATTAAAAATTGAAAAGATTAACTTGCAGACTTGAACCATTAATGAAGGTGTGGTTGTGTTACGTTTAATGTACCATTCCTTACATTTAATTATTTTAAGTTCAATAAAAGACATGTTGTATATACATAATGCAGTTTCCTGCAGCCTGGACTAAAGTCATACAATTAATACATAACATCTATATTTAACACCATAAAATATAACGTACATTATGGAAGGATAAAAACCACGTGTCTCAAAAAGGTTATTCATCAATTTACATAAAAAATAAACATCTCGCGAGAATCGAAAGAAATAACGGAAGTCGAAGTAAAGAAACTTATGGAAAACAAGGACGAAGAGAGGTGATGTTTTATTAGCAAATTTGTCAATCACTTGACGCGGGTGAGCTTATAATGGAAAAGTGTTGTTACCAATGGCCGCTTCTCACCCACAATATTAATTTTCCTTTTTTTGTTTCCACGTGCCTTTAATAAATTTTAAATTCGATGCCTTTATTTTGAAACATTGATTTAAGCATTAAAACAACTACACGCAATCGTAATCGTAACGCGCGATTCGCCATTTTATAATATATGTTATTGGTTTTGTAATATTAATCATTTTTATTTATTAAAAAAAACATACCGCGCTGCCCTCAAAAGTCCTATAGTGTCTTCATACCGTTTGTCCAACATCAGCTTCTGGATTTTCTTCATGCAATCACCCCTATACAAGTTAAAATATTAAATTTATGTTTAATCAAAATAAAATAAATATATATTATTTACTTTTGTTCTTCAATATCTTTATCGAGAGCAGCATCAAATGGCAAAATGCTGCAGTTGATTTCAGTATTTTCAAATATGATGCTTGTTAAATTTTTACAAATATCCTCCCACAACTCATCTTTATTGATAACATTTGGCTGCATAGATTTAACCGGGTTTTTTATAACTTTCTCTAAAATAATTTTGATATATAAATAATATCACTTAGTAACATTTAATTTTTTTTTACTTACTTTTAGTTTTTCTTGCTTTTGAACGAGATTTTTTCTGAATGACAAGACCATGTTTATTACAAAACTGTTCGAGACTTTTAAGGAATATATGAACAGTTTCAATAAGGTCTTTGAGATAGGATCTAAAATATGATTTTTTATGTGATTATTTTAGTTTAATATTTATAAAGTCATATTAAATTACTTGTTCATTTTATTTTCATCAAAAGTAAGCATCATTTGCAATATGAATTCTCTATATTCCAAAACGTAGAATATGTTACTTTTAATAACTTTAGAAGATTCTCGAACACTCGTATCACTACTTTTATCCATGGCCATCATAGTTTGTAACAGTTCATTATATGCTCTTAATGCTAAATGTAATCTCCGAACCCATTCAGAACACTTCTTTTTATCCATCAGAATCATCTCAAAACATTTTTCCATTTGTTGCTGTACATAGTGGAATGTAGATACGGACATTGTCTCACTAAAAGTTATAATATTTTCATAATTAATAATTTCTTACATAAAAATTAATACATTATCATTACCTAACGAGTTTCATTTGAAAATTATAATTTCTATTAAATTCCATGAAAAATTTCATAGCCCACATGTAATATGTTTCATCATTCTTTTGTCCTTTTGATCGTGCCAAGAGATCCCGGACATAGTACATCATAGTATTATATGAAGCATTCAAGAATTCAATTGAAAATTCCTTCAAGAACAATCTAAAGATACAAGTTAATTAAATATGTAATAGAATTGAATTAATTTTAATTATAACAATCACCTAATAGCAAATGCTGAACGCCGTTCTCCTGATGAAACTTCTTCGGCAGGTCTACGATTTTTTGGTTTTTTAACTTTGTCTTTATTAGCATCAAAATTTAAACTAACAATATTTTGTAGAGGTTTATGACATATCATATTGTTGTCAGATATTGATTTCATATTTTGAATTGTAAATGTTCCTCCGAAATTCGAATGTCTACAAGAGTTAATTATTTAACGTATTGTCGAGTAATTATAAATTTTATATTTGGTACCTATTGGCAGTGAAGTTTCTGATTTTATGCAACTTTTTTTCAGATTCGTTTTTGCGAATAATGAGTAATTCTTGTTCATCTTTTAATTTTTCTTCCAAACTTCTCTGTAATGCAGCATTTGCCAAGCTTGATGGATTTTGCTCTCTCAACATGAGTGAAATTATTTCGAGAATATGTAAGTAATATTGTTTTTCATCCATAGAAGACATGTACAAAATTATGTCTAAAAGTCCAGATTGATTTAAGGCCCACAATACCTAAAAATTATGATTGCAGAAAGTATTTTTTTATGTGTATTATTATTTGTTTTAAATTACCTGATCATGAATACTGGCATCATTGTCAGGTTTCATGGTATCTGCATCATCAACAGGGATGTGCAAAACATTCCTAACAAGTATTAAAATACGTTCTATAATAAGACCATTATCTTCATCTCGTTCAGATGAATCCTATGATAAAACAAACAGATGAAAATTTAAATATTCAATACATTTGGTATAATATTTACTTACAATTTCAATTATTTTAGAGAGGCGCTTTGCCAAAACTATCCAAATGTCTGAGGAGGTGAACGCATTTTTCTTGTAGTTCATTAAATGAGACACTAACTGTATGTAACACCTTCTGCCTCCTCTCTCTGTCGGAATTTCTTCACGATATAAAAGTAAGGGAGGGTTCGTCAAGTTAACAACTAATCTACAATAAAAACACACGCTATATTATAGACAAGCGTAATGTAACTTCACGACATACCTGAGTGTGACATCAAATAACTCTTGATTCTCTGAGTGAGAGACGAGAATAGGAACAAGGTCGTTGGAGAGAACATCAGTGTGGCCAAGGTGTATTCTAACCTGGTGGTCTTCGTCATCTCTTCTCAGAAATCTAATCAAATCTTTCACACTCTCCAAAGTAAACTGTTCAAGTAAATATTTGCCAGATTTTCGATCCAAAGAGCCAAGCGCATTACAAGTCGCTGACAATTCGGCCGATAATAAAGACGACATTTTCTATTTGGAATATTTAAATTCGTTTCCTTTCAATGATTTAACATTCAAAGGATTCAATTCGAAATAACAGCTGTCAAACAAATGCTGTTGACATCTGTCAAGTATGCGCGGGAAACTGGCTCAGTGCTGCCAACGGTTTGTTGTGGTCAATTAAATAATCATGCATAAATGTGACTTTGACAATAAAGAGCAAACTCGATGGGTAGTAAAGAGAACACGTCGATAAAAAGGGATATAAAAGATGTCACTATAATAAAATGACAACACATCACTCACTGCAAAAAGATTGTTCTGCATTATGCACACTGTTGAAAGTTTCCAATGTATTTCGAACCGTATATTTTATTTGTGTTTGAATAGGTATTTGAATAGTTATATTTTCAATGAAAGAGAAAAAACATTCATTTTTTCCAGAGGATTTCCTCCATTTTACTAATAATATGAGAATGTAATAATATAATAAAGATAATAGTTGTAGGTAAAGGTCTTCAGCCATGTGGAATGGCATCATTTATCATTTGCGGTGGAAGCAGTCTGTCTGTCCAGTTGCTGCAGCTGGTGCAGTTCAGCCAACTATAATAAGTCACATGCACTTATCTCATTCTCTTTATTTCATTTAATTCCTAACCGTTGTATTCTCACACTCTCGGTGCAGTGTATTGTATGTTGAATACAATATGAAGCCATGTTTCTGTCCGTGAGAGTAAAATACTATTCAGATTGGCAGTGAATTTGACTACGAAAGTCTTATCTGTGAGCACTAATAAAAAATACAGTTGACGTACCACTTGTACCGCCACTTCTTCGCCTCCATCCAGCTAAAGTGTTTTCATTATACTTTCAAATGTTTTGCCTTTTGAATACATCTACATTTTATTTGCGTTTCTCCTGGTCTTTCCACTTTCCTTTACCTATCATCGATAATGACCTTATAAGCAGTAGGTATAATAAATTGCAGTCGCATTGTGTATTTTATCCGACAATTGTTTGTAAATCAAAAGTCTTTCATCTGTCAATTGGGAAAGAACGGATTAAATGTAACCGTGGCTTATTGGCGACTTTATTTACCCTTTATTTCTGTTTGTGTCAATGCCTAAGGAGAACAGGTTGTTTGAGTTTCTTAAGATCTTAAAGCTTGGGATTCCTAGACGACGCCGTAAACGTATAATTAATGCCTCGCCCGAGGAGGTATTAACTAACTCCACAGACGAGGTATTAACTAACAAAAAACCGATCATAAGTGGAGCTAACTAAATCTACTATTTACGGTGACGTTCGCCTGGGATTACTAAGAAGAATTACGAGCCCTGCTTAGAAAACATCGGAATAAAGTCTATGGAGATTTACGAATTTTAAAATTATGCCTGGCCTATAAAAAAATAATTGCTAGCTTAAATATTAGATAGACCGATATTAGAAGGCTGGACCAGTAGATGATAAATATCAAGATGGTGGACCATGCAAACGAGTCTGAATTACAGTTACATGAGCAATTACAGTGTTGCCACACTCAAACCGTTGCGGTGTCGCTCAGACTCATCTGCTAGGTCCGCCATCTTGATTAATACCTTATAATTTAAACACAAAGTAGCTTGCAAAGAATATTATTTGTATTGAGGTTGTAAAAGAGTTAGCGAGATACCATTCCGCATAGTTTGTCGAGTTAAGTTAAGTGCACAGTTTGGCGGAGATAATCTCGCAGTGGCAAGTATTGCTAGTAAATAAAGTATAAGTATGGTTATAGTAATGTTAACTTGGCACTGCACACAACATACCTTTCAAATTAATAGCTACAAACGGTTGTTACCTTTATTACACCGACGTTATATCCTATTACACTAGCACTGCCTCGCCTCCGCTGTGAAACTCTTGTGCAATCTCAAATCTAATATAGTATTTAAACACATTTAATATTACATAGGTCATGACAGAAAGGCTAAAATATTTTTTGAACAAATTTCAACATTTTAAGTTAAGTTACTTCACTCACGCGTACAACAAGGCATAGTTAATATCCATATGTATTGACTATTGAGCCTAAATCAGCTTAATTTATATTTAAATCACAACTTACTTTCATAATAAGAAAACTGTTAACAAAATTTTGAGAAAATGTAACATAATAATTCTATCGTTATCGTTAAACCTTTTTAAAGTGTATCTTTTTTCTTTTAAAGGGCCAAATAAAATTATAATAAAAAATGAATAAAATGAATCCAAGTCCTTAATGGTATCACGATCAACATTTCTTTCATAACGCTAAATTTTAACCAACCTAATTATGGATAAAATACTAACTTTCATTTAAGACATGGGTGAAAAAATTTAGCAATAATCGATTCATATTCTAAAGGTATTATTGAATGAGTCTGACTTTGGAATCGAAATGCGCTTACGCCGCGAATAAAAAAGGGATGTAATATATATTTTCAATCAATAACTTCTTCAAATTGTAATATACTCAATAAGTAACTATCTGCCTGTATTATTGATATATTTTACTCGGTTCAAATAATTGGAACAATCAGGTCTTGCATTTTTAAAAAGCGCGTCCACTAGATACAAATTATTTATCAAAGCCAAATAATTTTATGTATACAGGATATAATGAGGTGTTTTTAGTGATTTAGCAGACGTGGAAACAAAGACAATGTTATGAAGAAAGCAAATTGTAGATCGACAGCTGGCAGAACAAAGAATAAAGGAAAAGGAGAGAAGCAGGAAGATATAGAAGTAAAGCGCAGCCGTGGATTCAGGAAAGGGGCTTAAGGAAAAGAGTTGAGATAAACTGAAACCTTAAATACACAGCTGTCTCTACGTGCTTTGCTTTACGATCTGCTTCTGCATGTGTGACTATTATATGTATTATATTATACTACAACAGCTTTATTCAATTTAATCTCTGTTATATGTATACTTAGTAGTAGTTATTTATGATTGTAATGAGGAGAGCTTTGGTAAGTTGTTGGATGGTTGTGGTTTGTTATCAGGCTGTGTCTGTTTGCAGCCAACACTTGGAACTCTTGCCATCCATCAACACCGTACTATTTCAAACCAACAATTCACTTTATTTTAAATTTGATTTAATTTTAAATAAAGTCACTGAACCCACTTCTACCATTAATACCAAAAATATAATATTTTAAGTGAAGGATAAGCATATTTATTATCACCTACATATAAACTACCGGCCTAACCTTTATATTATGTATACCTAAGGGCCTAAATAGTCTTTTATTTTAATTAAATAATTGCTGCTATTTTATTACGCTTGCCATTTGGTTGCCTCAAGCAGTCTGAAATCGGGTATTGTTATAAACGTTTCGTCGGGCCATGGCGGTCAATTGTCATTTCATTCATTTCAAGTCATTAAAATATTACTACGAAAGTAATATAAATCTTGCCAATTTAAATATAAATATGATTAATGGCGTTATTTATTAAGCTATGAAATATTTCCTAAGCACTGAAAAACCTGGCCTTAATTCTAAAGCAGTAGGTATAAATAAATCAAAAGGGTGTTGATTATTGTAATACATATATTTAATAAATAGAAATCGTCTAGTCATACTCAGTCTCTAAACAGCAAAGCAGTGGAATTTACTGCTGTATTTTAATTTAAATTTGTAATTCCATTAAGTAGATTTCAACTCCATGCAACAATATTTTAATTTTAAACTATCTCAAATATTCCCAATTCTGTATTAAACACTTGCAGTAGTGACAAATTAACCCCTAACAACTAACTATAATTGGTGATACTGATAAATGCTCTACAAATATAAGAAACAATGAGTAGTGAGTAGACAAATCAATCGGATAATATTGTCCGAGAAAGACAGTGAAATACTTGAATAAACATGAATTCACCATGACCATTTATTTTATTTTGTGCGTGTGCAGTGTAGCCAACATAACAATACCTCCCCGGACATAAATAGACGGCAAGGATGTAATAAATTGAAGGGATAGTATAGGTTGGAATGGTGGCAAACAGTAACCAGGATGTTTATCAGGTGTTTCACCACAAAGGTCCTGCCATGAAATTATGAGGATCACACTCCTGCTGAGCTATGGCCGACTAAATCCTACTATTTGTATACCAGTGTATCATATTCAATATATTATGTATACAGTGCAATGCACCTTATCTGAATCTGTAACCAAACCTACATATTTGCACTAAAATATTAAATAATATACGGAAACACTAATATGTGAAATTGATTCTCTCCTTGTTAACTATCAATTTGTAGATCAATTTTGATGTACTCCTAAATTATAGAACCGATGAATAAAGAATATAATGGAAGAGAATCATTTCAAATAACAAAAAAACTTGTTAATGTTAATATTTATTATTACTATTAATTAAAAAATATTTATGAGGTCATCTTGTATGTACATATTCTATCAATTGGTTTGCTAAACAACCAGCGTAATAGCTCAAGGGGTACAAATACTATGATCATGGGTTCAAATCCCGCTCAAGTAAAAAAAAAATATTACTAGTAGGAGATCGGAAATAATATAAGAAAAACCCCTTTCGATCGTCTTGAATCAGGTTTACTCTGATTTCCTGAATTGTAAGGTAAATATTGAGGCGATTATTATGTTCAGACAATAAATTAACACATTGTTGTGACTAAAAAAACAAAATTTATAAAAACCTACACAAAAAGTCCCTCGGATCGTATATAAATAAATAAATAGTTACATAATTCTAAAATTAACGTACCTACCGTGCAAATGATAAGGTGAATATATTTTAAATATATTTTTATATAACAAATTTTCGGCTTTAATTTTCACTTTTAACTTATATGTTTAACATCCTCCTAATTTGTAATTAAAATAGAGATTTTGTGGACCTTCTCATAATATGATAATTTGTATAAATATACAAAGTCTTGGTCCAGATTAGTCCAACTAGAGTCATGATTATTTATTTGGTAGTAAAGAATACCGTATATGCAATGAAATGTGTAGGGATGATAATAGAAGGGAAAAGAGTATTCAACGTCGTGATTCACTTCAATCCATCGAATGTTAAATGATGCTGAATCCGGGGAATAAGTTTTACGATGGATCCCGGCTGAGGGTTGGGATTTAAAGACTAATCCAAGGTTTTAGGGTTATCCCATGGTTATTGACCTATTCCAAGTGTTGCACTAGGAATGTGAAGCCAATTTGCATAATTACGTTTCCGTGGCGTAGTCTAAAATTCACCAGACAGAATAATTCCAATTTTCTTCAGAAAACCACTTCTTTTGGCCTGAAGTTTGCTTCACTGCATATTTGAAACTCGCAAAGCTTTCACGCTTCACAATCTGATAATAATATTCTTTTGCTTCTTGTATCACCAAACTAACAAGGTTCTGTATCAATGTTTGCTTTGGTTGTAATAATAATAAAGCAATTTTATAAAGACGATGAAAGTGAATACACTTGAAATGTACTAGGGAGCTTCCTTATATATATAATACATACAATAGAAAGTTGGCCTGTTTACGATACTAGTTTGCTCGTAAAATACTTTTTATGTCTATCGTTAAGGATCATGAGCGAGATATATATTAATGCATTGCTTACTTAATTCTTTGCACACAACGCTGTGATTAATATCATAAAAATATATTTTTCTTTGAAGTTGTGAATAATGAGTCGAAGATTAAATAAAGGGCAACGTCTAGCACAATAATCGATTCGGGGTTTGCGTTCTTGTACTAAGACGGTTAATGAAGTCTCCCTCGATTCGCAGCGGAAGGTTTTAATTAAGCTTAATTGAATGTGAAAAACGGAGAGGAGAATTTATACTGTAAATATTGCACTTGACATCAGATTAAAGGGAACTGAATCATAATACGCCACCGCCCCTCAACTTTTCACCAGAGATTCGTTTTATCATCAGAAAGGCCTCACGCTAGCAAGCTGGATTTCATTACATTAGAAATACCACAATCACCACTGAGTGGCAAACTTTCATCTTTCCAACTTATTCAACTTCACAATTTGAACATGAAATCGCCTCCGACTTTGACACTTTTCCCAGACTTTGTCTCCGCTAACGTATAAATTATTGAACAAGCCGTTTTATATAATTTTTATGATAATGTAATGATGAATATTAATTGAATGATTCGATGGAGGGTGGAATCGTGATTGATGAGTCGGTTTGGGACTTGAAACAAGTTAATGGGGATCACCCTTTGAAATGTATCAATTGATAATAAGAGTCCCCTTATAGAATTGCCTTTCCCTTGAACAAGCAATTTCTCCGTTATCAGCTTCAATCATGCATTACTTGAACGTCGCATCCATTTCCTCGACAGACAGATGGTGAAGCCATCCATCTCAGAACGACATCACCTACACTATTCTGTTATAGCTAAGATACTTTTTAAAATACATATTAATAATAGGAGTAAGATAGCAATGTAATATAATGTAAATGGACGGTGTGGATGGAGAATGTTTGATTTAAGGCGAGCAGTGAATCCATTTAGCATTCTGGTAGTGTTGTTGAAGTTGTGAGGTTGTGCTGGAGGAGAAGTTGTGCAATGCTGTGCAGGGAGAAATCCTACTCCTGGTCTTGCCAACAAAAACATTCATTCACGTCAGCATTATTGTGTAATGGCTACCACATTACATATTCTACAAACCTCGTAGCCCAAAACCCTGCTATTACTTCATTACACCAACTAATGCATACCATTTAATACCATCGACTTTACTTCGATGTGCATTTACCATTAATTGGTAATGTCTGAACTTCATCAATCGTGCCTGCTAATTTCAATAGCCAAACTTACATTTATTAATGCAAAAAATATCTACAAAATTACAATTTCCCATATTGCAATATATTGTTAAATGACTGAATATTTTTGTGCAAACATACATTGTGAATAAGTCATTTTTTTTAAAATTGATTTGACCGGTTATTACGATTCGATCGTCTTGAGCCACTCCTTGTTTACTCTGATTTCCTGTATTGTAAGGTAAATACTGATTATGAAGTCGGTGACCTGTGTAACTAGTAATAGTTAAGATCACCGACAGACAATTAACACGTTGTTGTGTCTAAAAAAAAACCCTTTCAAAAAAGCTCCATTAGAGATATAGGTTCTCTGGTATTTTAGAGAATTGTTTTCTCTGATATAATAACATATAAAAACCTTACTTGTTATCTAAAAAAAATAATTTATTTATTTTTAATGTTTTAACTTTCTTATGCAAGACACACTAAAATATCAATTAATACGTTGCTGTGTCTAAAAAAATCCTCTCGTAAAAGCTCCTAGGGTTGAAAATAAATAAAAAAATAATTAGCCACTGATAAATGAAACCTTAATACAATTATGCCATTTAAAAGCAGTACTTTTATTATCTTTTGCATCATACATACATATATCGATGGGTTATTTACACAAAAAATTATCTAAAAATGAAGAGTTTATAAGGGAAGAAAGTAATTCTATGATTTTGTTGTATAACAATTATGATTCATTAATTAACCCTATGACATAGATTTTAAAATAAAATAATTTTTATTATACTTAATTTTTTTCATTTATCTTGGTAGAATAGTTTTTCAGTTCAAATAAAGCCCTCACTTGTAGCATTCAATTGTATGTCTCAAATGCTATTCTTTTTTTAATTGAATAAAACTTTTTAAACTCGGAGCCTAAGTTTTTCTAGATTTATTATTACTACAATGAATACATAAAAGGGTAATCTAACCCCAATATATATTAGACTCATGACTAAAAGTATGCTTGAAGAAGCATATCCAACGTTTGTATAAATAATAGAAACAAATATTGCTTTTATAAACATACAAAATTATTTTAGTTATTTTCATATAAAATGGCCCCGAGGCGCTACAAATAAGAAAATTGTATTGAAAGGCACTAGTGAATAGATACGGAACCAAATATATAACAAAGTTTGCAAATAAGAATCTCAATAGATGCCAAAGTGAGAAAAAATCAAGATATTATAAATGTACGTAAATATAATCCTCCGTTGAATATTTTAGATAACATAATTCAGTGTACCGCAAAAGAAAACATTAATGGTAGAATGAATGTACAAGCCGTACACACATATCGCCATTACATCAATTTTATTGAGAGACATAACTAGATAAATTCGAAAGGGTTGTATTTCTTCCAGCCAAATTTATGGCTAGCGATAAAACATACGAGTTGCCGCCCTCACTCTTCCGCCATTCGCCCTCAGATCACATATCACGAGGGCCGCCTTCACATCTTACTTTCATAATACAATATTAACACTATTATCATCATAACCACTAACAATCAACATAAATCAATACTTACAAGCAATGCTATTCAATACAAACTACGCACTAACAAAATGCTGTACAGCTGATTGCCTACATTCAGGCACGAGGCTTTTAATAACATGAGATTATATTATATAATTCTTATTATGTATTTAATATTAAATATCGAGAGCAGGTAGTGTAATAATTGATGTGCGTTGTAAGGCAATGTATGTTCTGATTCTGGCAGTCTTTTCCCCTTTTTTGGATCCCCCGACAAAATGTACGAAACTAAGAAAAAAATCGCTCGACTCTGCCCGTTTCTTTGTTATTTTTTTATTTATACCACGTGGACTGGGCTCTTAATTTATTTTCCTCTGTCTTTTATTATTCGAAGATTTCTATTTCTACAACCATATATCACATTCTATTTTGATAAATATTTTGTTTGTATCGTCTCTATAACAAATGTTTATATTACAAACTTCGGTCGGATAGTTTTGCGTCGAAAGTCAATTTTGAAATACTGAAATAAGATATATATCTGATGGTGGTGGGTTGTGGGTGGAAGCGGGTGATGTTGGTCCTTGAATACACGCAGATATATTCAATTGATGTAAAGTAACGCATCGAAAGGCTCTTATAAAAGCGTGAGTGAAAGTCTACCATGAATATCATTGAAGAAACTCTTTTATATTGCCAACTATTTCTAAATCCTATGTATCCACCGACACATATATTACACCGCATTTTTTTTGATATTTAAGTCTTTGATGGTGTACCTATAATTTTAAAGCAGGTGAATCCAGGTAAAAGCAGGGGTCTTTGGGAAGCTTTAAGGCTCTTTATCGTGGCACTACAATACGTTACTCCTTTTATTGGATCCCAGCCAAATTGTTCACCTCCTATATCTTATGTGCTTACGCAACTTTGTAATTATAAGTATTTAATACATAAGTGCATGCAAAGTTTTTATGGGAGTTTCATTGTGGTTTTGTGGGGGGGAGGGTGGAAATATTTGGCGACAGGCTGTGTTGTTTATCTGCAGGGGAGGCTTATTAAAATTAATTGCCAGATTAGTTTTAATAAGTTACGATGCCCTGGCCAAAAGTTGGCCGAGGTTTTTATGGTAAAATTGCAACACAGCCCTCCCCTTCCTGTCTAGTCAGATAATTCAATTCAACAACATCTCTCATTTAAATATCAAAAGTATGATTATGCTTAATAATATTATTCTTTTGTCGTATGTAATAAAATAAACTTCTGTTAAGACCAAAGTAAGGATCGATAAAATGTGTCTTAACGTAACTCATTGAATTATACCTCGCTTGAAAAAATCGTTACCCACTTATTTTCAGGGATATTTTTCTATTACTTAAGTGCAAAGAATAAGTTATTATAATAAATAACATAAAATAAGGTATGTTATTGTTCAAAATGTCAGTTTTTATATATTGAAATAACGAGTGTAAGGAAGAGAGATTGTAAAATGCAGTGTTCGAGCATCAAAAAGATATTTTCTCGTGGGCGAGATTCCAGTTTCGTTTGAGTATTTGACTTTTTGCTTTGACACAGAATATTCTGGGAAGAATCTTGTTGTTTGTGGTATGAAGAGTAAAGAAGACTACGCCTCTATATGCTACAATACAATATTCTAAATGAGTCCCGAGGAAATAAATAATTACTTGGTCGAAAGCTGTTGATGGAAGGAGGCATTAAATAATCGCTGATGAAAGAAGACCTAAATCTTACTGTGTAAACAATTAAAATAATGAGTATAAAATGTAAGAGCCGTTAAAACAGACTGGTCATAGTAATGCTGTAGACGAGATATCCTGGCCCTGTTCCTCCTCCTCCTTTACCATCCTTAAGAGACTTAATTTCAAATTAAAGCAAATGTTTATATTCTCATTCGCCACTTCAGCACACCAAATTACGCCTCCAAATTAACTAAATACATACTTGAAATACGAATTTCAATAATATTGTTGCTCAAAATAGACACGGCTTTTTTCAGGGCGTGTATATAAAAAAGGCTTTGCGTTACTGTCAGAAAGAATTAAAATGGTAACAAAACTAACAAGAGTAGCAGGACAGGAATCATGGTCCAATGTACACTTTTTACCTTAGTTCTCTTTTTCCAACCGAATCAACTCCAATTTGTGTGAAGGCAGCCCTTTTATACTACAAACTACAACTACAGTCATACTACACACTGCGAGCAAAAAAAAACTTCTACACTACCTACAATCACACACAAAAGTTTTCTCCTTTATTCTCTTCATCTAAGAAAGAAGGCTTTTTCCTCTTACCTTCAACTTCAGTATCCACCATCAATCTATTCCGATAGAATAATACATTTTTTAAAGAAATCCAATACACTTGAAAATACTATTTCATTATTCATACAATTAAGGCTGAGTTTTTTCATCCTACATAAAATTTTAATACCCAAACCTCGGCCAAGAGAGTGAAAAAACAAGTTTTCAAATGCTCACAAATGTAGAGCACTGCGCGGCTTATATTTTTTACACATATTGCTTTATTATTCTATAAAATATACTCGTATTATTCTATTTGATTTTAAAGGATAACAGAACAATCACAAAACATAATATTATTAATAATATAATGAATCTAGAATGAATGGTCCTCATCCGCGTTGATTCCCGACATATTCAATTTAAACTTACATAACTATCTATTTTCTGTAAATAACTCTATCCTTTTTCCCAAGTATAATATAAGAAGACAGTAGTATAACGCTCGATTAATCAATATGACGTAGATTTTTTTCATATGAGTGCATTAATAAGAAATCAGAATAGAATACTATAATATTCGTTTGGCTTTGGGACTTCACTGCTCGTATCTTATTGATGGACTGTCTACTTGAATTTTATTTATTTGTATAAATCAGTTTCACGTGTAATTACTGAGAGGAATAGTACTTTTTCAGTGTAAAATGACGCTTCAGCTTGTATATTCCTATAGGTATGTATACATTTACAATTTTCTGAAAAACAAAATAATAGTGTGGGAGACAGTACTTCTGACAGTTGATGTAACAATGGAGTCGAGACGGTTTCCTCTGGCTTATATTTTTAATTGTGGCCATTCCGAGGAGCCATTCTGTTGATTTTAAATTGTGCTTTCACCGAAAACGACTCTCTATACAGACATGGGACTTGAATTTTAATGTTTAAACCAATAATAAGTCCGTTCCAGACCATTTCTAACAAACTCCCTCTTTCATTTCACTAAAAATACAAAATTCACCTTGAAATAGGAGAGTTTTATTGAAATTCATTGCAAATTTATGCACCACTGCATCGCACTAAATTTACTAAGCACTGTATGTCCTTTTTATGGACCTACCATTCAATGCAATGCGGTTTCTATTCCCTATTATCCATCGCCATTCGGTTTCAATACATTTCACCACAAAATGTTCAAAATAATACAAATTGCACGGAGCCTAGTTCCCGTAAGGTTAGTTTTTATAAGATACACCACATATAGATTAATATTAATTAATGAAAACAGAGTGAGCGAGCATTGCGAAGTGTGGCGAGTTGAAAGAAGCTTATATTTGGTTGATTAGCTTAGGATTAAGGACTAGGTGTGGTCATGAAGAGATAGTAAGGATGCAAATTGTCGCAGACCAGTTAAGCAGAAGTGAGTTTCGTGGTTCATTTAAGCGGTTGGGTATCCCCTCTGACCTGTCTGCTGCTGCCATCATCATCATCATCTTCATCATCGCTACCCTTCACCGATGCCACCTTCGAATGCCCCCATAATACCATTCAACCCTTAAATCTACCCCAGCCACGCTCACATAAATATCCATATCCTCAGCTCTAATGAAACCATTCAAATCTCGCATCCATATAAATATTATTCTATTTACCATGAATTTATAAATATATCTTGTGGGTCTATTTTTATCACCAATATATTTTCTTGTTTCTTTGCATCCATTATTTTTTATTATTTGCATTACTTTTTTATATATAATTGGTTGATAATTATTGTAAGTCAACACTATTGACTGAATGATATTTTTATTATTTATAATATATCCTTTGTTATTATCACTAGGTGCTGTTTTTTTTTTGATAATTAAATGAACATAAAATGCCTTATTTTGTCATCTGCCGAAAACTGTATTTACTAAAATTTTAATAACAGTTTGGTTCGTCTCGATGAGGAACTTTTAAACTATGGTCTAATGTATTTAGTAGTTAAATATTTATCAATCTTAACAGATCTATAGTTGTAATTTCAATCTCTTATTATCTTTTTTTACAAATGTATATTTTTTATTCTACTCGAATGTGAGCATAGACAATAGAAATAAAGAAGATAATTAGTGACAAAAATATACATATTCATTAATCATTACTACTCCATAACCTAACCTTAGAGCCCATCTAAGAATCTTAAACGTCTTGTAATTTTAAAATTCCTGAAGACTTATTTTCTTTTAATAAATAATATGTAGGTAGATAATATTCTTAATATTTTTAAGGTAAATTTTATCTTCGAAAGTAGATAAAATTTACCTTTTGCATGATATACTTGTGCAATGAAAATGCACAAGTATAATATAATATACTCACTCTAATGGAAATAGTTTTTTTGATATTTATATATATTATAGAATACTTTGTGGTTAGTCATTTGATATTTAATTCGTCAGAGCTTAATATTGAATACTGTGGCTTATTATGTATTATACTTGGTTTGCTTTCATAAATTAAAAGGTTTAATGAGTTCATCCCGAGAGAGCCATAGTCTAGAAGGAAATCGCTACTTCCTCAGGCACTGCACTTCCAATAGAACTTCCTGAAAAAAAACCTACACTGAAAAACTTTAATGACGGAACGAAATCTTTATAAACAAAAAATATATATAATTCTATATCTATGAAGAAAAAAATCGTAATATGTTCAGCTATTAGTGGAAATCACTTTCGGTTATGGGCTACACGAGAAACACGTTTCATGCATAAATTCGATTTAGAAAATAAAAAAGGGTAATAGTAGTAAAAAATATGATCGTATTAAGGGTAAGTGTAGGCCTGTTGTAAAGATAGATACAAACAAGGAGAGATAGTAACTAGATTATCGTAAGCATTTAGTACTAATTGCTTAACCACTTCTCTGTGTGCCAACTTCTTCTCGAACTAAATGCATAACGACTTTCAAATCACATTCAAACTTTAACAACTAAACTGCCGTCAATAGAAAATGCATTCAGCCTTTCTCCAATACTCACTCACAGATTAAACAATTATATTTCTACCAAAATAAGGATTAAATTACAACTTAAACCAAAATAGCTTCGCTCCAATTTCCTAATTGCCATCAGAGGAAAATTCAATAGTAAAAGAGTCACTAATGAGACACCAGTAGAGCAAATCCCATAGTAATTGGGATTTCAAGATCAAAGCGAAAGATCAATCAACTATTATTTTTATAAATCTTTTTTTTAATTAAATATGTCTTTTTAATATATGATTTATTGGCAGTGAACGCACTCAGGGGGAGCAATTTCCGATGGGTGGGATTATATGGAACGTGATTGGCAGATGGCCAATCATTTATTACGATCAATAAAACACATTTTCCATCATTATCATAATCGGAATTAAAACCTTGGATTATCGAAATATTTATATATAAAACATATTTTTGATTTAAATCAATGTTTTTGAATATAAATAATGAATAAGGTGTCATCTGGGGTGCGGGCGGTCATTAAACATAATACTCTGGTATCAATTGAAAGCTCCATAATCCTTACCTTCTTCACTACCTTCTATTTATCTCTAAGGATTAACACCGGTTATCTCTTTGCCTTTATAAGCCTATACTATTCATTACTATTTATCTTATATTTTAATTATTTATACAAGAGCTATGTTGCAGTCACAATCAATGGTTAACAAAAAGACACAATCCAACAAACGCTTTTGAATAAAGTATCACTTAGTCCTTTGAGAAGAAAAATAAATCTTATTTAGTCGAAAACAAGGCAACAATACCTCCAAACGTATTTGGGAATATCTTGTACATTTTTCGTGAAATGGGACACACGAATGCGATTAAGTGGCTTAAGCTACAGTAAAAATAAACCTTTTACTTTTATTTTTTTGTATTATTATAGTATGGATAATAATGAATTCGTATGTTATTTATTACGCAACCATAGTCCAAACCACAAATTAACCAAAAATTTAGCAATATTATTATGTTTTAAAAACTAATGAATTATTATTAAATTGGCTCACATATCAAATCTATGGAAGTTAATGTACAGAAAAAATTTTTCTTCACAAATTTTGAATTATTTGTGAGTGTCTCAAGTGAATAGCTCAGGATATAAGAAGCGTGGCTTCAAATATAAATAAAGTGAAGGATTTAAATCCTGCTGGTATTCAAGAAAATTGATTCAATCGATAAATAAAATCCTAACCGATCGTCGCGATCCAGGTTTACTCTAATTTTCTGGAATGAAGCAAATAATTTATAAAAAAATCGGCAAGACCTTTATAATTTTTGTCAAAAAACAAATAAAATTTTCTAAAATGTCTCTAAGCTTGGGTGTATTACATTCCAAATGATTAATTATGTCTGTTTATTTCTTTTGATCTTTCCATTACTTGATTCAATCATCAGATTTTAATTTATATTTAGTATATGGATTATATGTATATAAGCGATGTAAGCGTACCTGCTTGAAACGAATAATAGAAATGGCGTAGTCCATGTTCTGGTATTTTCTGTAAAAGCGACCAAAGTAAAACGCCGTCTGCTTTTGTCATTTTAATTTCGATTTAATTAATGTGGTTTTTTGCTGAGAGGCCAGTCAATTGGACAAAGCAAAGGAAGCCTCTTTTCCTTTGAGTCACGATATTCTATCATCGATTATGACTTTGGCCCAATTTCCTGCGCCAACATTTATTTTATACTAATCGGTTTATTATAAAAACAAATATTTGTATTTACTCAAACGCGCCAATATTTCATTTTGGCGTTCGATGAAAGGGAAACCTGTTCAGGATGGACATGAAAGGGGGTTTAAACAAATTAGATGAGAACAGTGTATATTTATAGCTATCGATATGTTGTGATGGTCTGATCAAAAGAACTCGCCTATAAATCAAAATGGCACACGCCCATCACAACCACTTGCTGAAAATTTGAAACGAAAAATCCTTTTCCAATATTATATTAAACTTGAAACTGTATTCTTCATTTTATTCCAAATTGAATTATTATTTATTGAATATTTAACAATCGTTATTTTTTTTATGACCCACCCAACCTTCCATAATTACTAACCTAACCTAAGTTGCTCTAAGCTTAATTTTCAATTTGGTGGTGTTAAATCGTAGAATAATTTTAATTAACTTTTTTTAAATCGTATGTTTTTATTGACTAATAAAGCAGTTGATTAACTCAACCAATTAATCCTTGATTGTTAACATAAGATACTACAAGTTTCATTTATACTTGGAGGTGTTTAGTTGATGGGTTATTGACACAAAAAAAATCTTCAAATTAACAGTTTATATAGTAAAAATTTTGCTGCAAACATTTAAGTAACATAAATCTTCTGATATACTTTAACAAATGACAAATGACAACAAATGATCATCAAAAATAAAACTGTATATTCCAATAATTTATATTTTTGTATAAATCAGCCAATTTGATATAAAACAGGGTGAATTTGAAATGAAAAACCTGTATATGTTTAAATTCATTTTAAGACTATGATATTTTACTTAATAATAACAATAAGCTTCTGAATTATAAACAACTTGGGTTATAATTAATTAAGATTATTAAGAATAAAATTGTATATTATAATAATTTAAATTTTCGTAATAGTCACTCGATTCAAAATACAATAGGATGAATTTGAGATGACAAAATATATGTTTAACCTCAAAAACACTCAATTTGTAAATGAATTTATACATCTTTAAAAGCTATTTTCCCATTTACTTCAATGACGATGGATAAAACTCTGAATATCATTGATGTTAGAGTAAAATCACATATTAATTAATTAAAGGATTGTTTCTATATATGTATTTGTGCCAACCACCATTAGATGAATGTGTCGAGCCTGATAAGAAAAGTTAGCCGTAACTTTATATATGTAAAAATTCCATTTTAGTAGAATTATATTCATATTTATCTAGCTCTATGAAGGAGGGATAGTTTTTTATAATTAAAATGATATATAGTGTGTAGGCACAATCAGCAGAATAGTGAATACATAGTATTTTACAATAATTGGCGTCACTCGGCTGGACACTGGCCTGACTTGATTGCCTATTACAATACATAGTACTACATACATACATTGCTTCCACACCATATACACTATCACTATCACCATCACTACCACTATTACACCATCCCCTATGCATTTACTATAATCCCCATTACTATGTACTAAACTGTTTCAGATAATATTTTGTGAGATTGTTGATACTCACTCGTACTACCACAAAATAACGACACATGTCTGAAATTATTTCATTTATCTATATGTATTATAAATCATGGTATATGTATTTTCTTATCATAATTTTCAGTTAATTCAATCAATTAATTTGGTGTGATGTGAAGAAAAATAATAGTTTTTATGAAAAAAAATCATGACCTTTGGATAAAGTATATAAACTACCAGTTCCCGTATTTAAAACACTATTTTTTGTGTTCTCAAATTTAAATACGGCGATGACAACATTTTTATTGTATATAGTGAATTGTAATAATGTAGTAAATTTACTGTCTTAAAAATGTACCCATTTCTCCCCAGGAAAATTGAAACTTACATAATTTCTCCCTTGCATATAATATTTACTGTAGATGTTTGCTAAAATCCGCGCAGTGCTCGAATATCCCAAAAAACTTTAGTACACTCATAGCCTAGGTCTGAATATGAATCTTTATACGAAGTAAATCCAAATTATATCTGTTGACCTCATGCAATATAAAAGAAGCAGTCAATAATACTACTAAATGGGTTAGGTTAAAAAAAGAAGATATGTATGGTAATGTTATTATAATGTGTGTTATTTGTGAATAAGAGAATATTGTGAATTAAAGAAACAGTGAGGAATAACATAAAAGAGTATAAATATCAAATGCCTACATATGTATTTTTAAAATAAAAGATAATATGTAATATTAAATAAAAGCCAAACCTATATGTTTGCACCAAAATATATAATAATAAAGAAATCTATAACTGTTAATTTGTATGAAAAACGCATCGAATATTAGACACACATGTTAATAATAATTGAAAGCATATGTACATATTTTATATATGAGCACATTTTCTCGGGAATCGATATTGAATAGAGCGTAGGATTTTTTCGGTCAGATATTGAAGTACAATGGGAGGAGAATCGGAAAAAAGGAAAAAATAATAGTGGTGTGGTCAGCGACACTTGATTTATTGGCAACTCCAAATGAGGGATTCTGCAGGATTTGCTGCCGATCAGCCTGTTTACTCGCCACTATCACTATTAATATTATACTACACTATACCATTACTAGGCTAAGAGAGTGCCAAAACAGCTTTACCATATTGGACACTATACTCTATTTTATTTATTCAGACAGGACAATTTAGTACAATTAAAATTGATCATAAAATGGTAATTTAAAAAAAATTTATCGCCAATAATAATTGTAAAGACGTCAAAACCATAGCAGGCACAGATGAGATGTAGCACCAAAGGTTTCGTGTGTCGCTCATTTTCATGCCCTACTGTGCATTCATGAGAAGTATTAAAGAATTCCTCTACATTAAGCATTCGTGATGTTCATTAATTGATATTTTTCATTTTTTATTATACGTTGTATTAGTTATATATTTAAGTTTCTTTTATCTTGTATCTTCTATAATTCTGACAAATGTCCATCATTGCCGAACCGCATTAGGTTTTTCCTGTAATGCCATGGTAATGATGATTCATGCTTTCCTTTTATTATTAATTATATGTATCGACGGGCTCGACTAAGAGTAATATGACTCGGGATATTACCTTTTTAACTTTTTCTCATTTTATTATTTAATAAATTATTGCGCATATTCTGACAAAAAATCACGATTCTAGTGCTTAAATTGAGAAAGATAGGTTTTTCTTATGGGGTACGTTTCGAGTTATCGCCCACGGGAGAAAAAATTTGACGCTCGAGTAATACGAACGGAGACATCGCCTTCTTAGTCGTTCATTTGCTAAACACTGTAGGCGATATCTTCAGGTAGCTTAGTCTTCATTGCGCACACCGACACCATATACGTGTGAACAATCATGTGTGTATTAGTAACCAATAAGACACGGCTATGACTCCCCACCACCATCACTATCAGTCCCTTTCTTCCTGCCTTATAATACCTGCCTCATACAATACTCACCAACAATTACACATTTCAAAAAAGATTCAAACATTTCAGGGATGGCGCAATACTTCTTCTTATTCACGATCACTTGTTTAAACTCTACTTACTAAAATAATTTCATTTTTAATAATAATTTAATATTATTATTTCAAAAAACACATTTTTCAGTGATAATATTAAATAATAAAAGTTATATTTTTTTTAAAAAGTGGTCGAAACAAAGACTCCCTGCTTTGTAATAATATTGGTGGATTATCAACACTTTGAAACCAAAAACTATAAGTGGTTCTTGGGTTTTACAAATATTTCCAACAGGTGTGTTTTCATCAGCAAAATCAACAGAATGATGAAATACCCTGTTATTTGTATTATATTCAAACAAAACTGCAATTCCAATAAATACGATAATATAAAGTAGTGAGTATTATAAGAATAGAGTTCCTATGGTCTTATTCAGTGAAGTGGTCAAGTCATATGGCTATTGTATTGTGAACATAATATATTACTAATATCCTAATTTACCGGTTGTATTTTTATTTCAAAACTTGCCACTAAATATGTTCCCACATATGTGAGATGTTTAAAAAATTTTTTTTTTTCATTAAATAACTATTATTCTCTATTATTATTAAAATAGGGTATTTTGACATAACAAGCTGAACATTTGTAGAAACAGTTATTATTTTTTTCAATAAATCACACAGAGGCTTCGAAGTTTATTATTAGCTGCAACTAAACAAGCGGATGACAATAAATACTATCGTTATTTTAAATTATCAATATTTATTTCATTTACTGATTATTTCAATTAAATAACCATTCTTAGAATTCATACATTCATTCATTCTACCACTTAATACCTCGGACATCGTTCAAGTGGTTTGGTAAAAACACTTTTATATTAAATTAAACTGATATTTCTGTTTCTTGGATTATTTTTTTTTCATTGATTTTTTAAAATCCAAAAACCCTCAAGTACCTGATATTTTTCAAGGGCCTATTTACTCTTATAATTATTGTGTGATATTTTTCAAAAAGTTTCAGTATTCTTTAGACTTTCAACGCCATAACATTATATTTTGTGTATTTCTATAAGATGAGACGACGCGACGGTAATACAATTTTAAATATAATAGCTGATTTGTGTTTTATTTGTGAGAAGTCACTATTGAATAGTGATTTTGTTAATTAAGTGTGGTTTGAAAACTTTAAAGATTTCTATAAAATGAATAGCGGAAATTTTCCCATTAATATCAGTCAGTGCACCTCGTAAAAATAGTAGCGGTGACAAAAAAATGGAAAATTATCGACACAAGGTCAGTAACGCAAGTAATCTAGAATTTAAAGACAATATCATAAAAATAGTAGAGAAACGAAAGGATTAAAAATTTTTGGAATCGACCACTAGTAACTATAATCATAAATAATATAATCATTTACCCAATCGATGAAGGAGATTTATAATTATAATAAAAATATCCTTAGTATATTACGTATATGAGAAATGTAATGTATGAACTAATTAAAAATACAAATTATTAATTGTAAATGATTTTATAACTGTATACTTGGTATTATTGAGTGAGTATTACAGGTATCATATCGGCTATAGCGAGGATAGACACTAATAATGATAAAATGATAGGAAGAGCTAATAAAATTATGTCACATGCAATTCGATATTAATGCACGAGAAAAAATATACTAATAAAACCATTTTTTCAACAGAATGAATGAATATCTTTACCATTTGTCTTTATTTGAATTGCTTTTTGAGAAAAAGCATTATATTTTGTTATCTGTATTATATTCAAACAAAACTGCAATTCCTATAAACACTATAGAGTATGGTCATATTCAGTGAAGTGGTCAAGGAATGAATGCTTAAAATAATATCAGTTGGGAAACCTAGTCACTTGAGATATTTAAATACTTATCGTAATTTACCGGTTGTATTTGTATATATTTATTTTTGCCATTTGATATGTAATATAAATAATATAATAGAATGTAATAATAAAGCAATATTGTAAAGGTAGTGGTGCGAGTGTCTGGTAATGAAGCTGCTAGTAGTAGTAGTAGGTATAGTAGTATAATAGATATTGTGGGTGTGTGTGCGTGTCGGTGTAGTAGTGTGTGTGAGGGAGCTAGGATGAGAGTGTGTGAGTGTGATGCATAGTAGTGTGTGTGTGACTTATCATCTCCAAGTATTTCAAGAAGGACATTGAAGACAGCGATAACTCCGTGTATCGCCTTCCCGTGCGCTTCCCCTCCGCAAATCTTCCCTACAAGAACAATTTTTAGCTTGCCCCCTTTTAAATATTGCATTATTACATATTTAAAAATTACTCGTATGTTGATAAGACAATGGGGCACGTTTTTCCGAAAACAGTGAAACGATATAACATCTGAATAAAGAGATATTAAATAAAAACCTTAAAAAAACGGTTTTTCGGCCGTCCTGTAAAGTTGTGTTTTTCGACTTATCGCCGTCTTAGCGGAGCCCGTCGATATATATTAGATAAATATTTTTAACTTGTCAATATTTCATATTACATTACACCGTATTTCACTTAATATGCCAAAGTGCGACATTAAAAATTGTTCGATATATTCAAGGACAAATAACGTGTCACTTGTAAACAATTTATATGATCGTTGTGGATGTTTTTGTAAGAAAAATCCTGTTTCTCTTGAGTGTCGGATTATCGAATATGTCGGATTTTAGGGAATTTTCATGTGGCCGCAACCTTAGTTTGCGTGAGTGTATATGTATAGGGTTTAGAATATGTACATATACTAGTGACCGGGCATATTCGGATGTACGACGTAATGTTGCATGGCGCTTCTATAGATAATTCATTGACCGCAATTTATAGCGTGCATATAATATTTAATGTTTATTTTTATGTAAAATTGTATGGTTTCTATTAAATAATTATATCGAATATTATCAGATTAATGTGATAACATAATGAATTTAAAAATGATGAGTCATGCATTCAAATAATATCTCCACAAACGACAAGAAAATTGACACATCGGCGTGAAGTTGGTCACAGATCAATAATTTATGAACTGTCAAAATGACAAACGGCATTTCCAGGCGTGCGTCGCCGTAAACGCACACCGTAAAGACGGTAATAGAGTTTCTTTGCTGTACTTTTGATCAGTTTTTTGTTGATTAGTGCCTCGTCCGAGGCTCAGACGAGGCATTAACTAACAAAAAACCGATCATAAGTGTAGCTAAGTAACTATACTATCGTGTTTACGGTGTACGTTTACGGTGACGCACCCCAAGTAATCCTAATCTTAACAAAATTATGCTGATTAAACCAACCAATAAAATTAAATTATAACTAGATCTTCACACTGATAGTTTTTTATGTAGTTTAGAATTCATTTTTTACTGGACAAGTGTAAAACATTCTATTCAATATCTTTGATTCAATTCTTGATGGGGAAATTGAAATGAATTAAGGTTGAATTTGAAGTGGAAAAACCTTAGTTACCAGTTATATTATAGTTTATAACACACACCCACCTGATACTAATACTATATTCTGTATTTATTATTATTTTTATAACTTTTAATAATTTAATAATATAGTCAGTGCTCTAATCCCACGAAACAGGTCAGTGCACCCACTATCTATGCATTCCGAGGATTTGTTAAACCAGTTAACACCTGATCTAGCACTTTAGTTATAGGGGTGATTTGTAGGGGTTGCTAGCAATGTGAACCCATAATTTGTATCATATTCCCAATTAATCAAATCTCATAATGCATGATATACGTATCATAAAATTTGATGTTCAAGGTTTCATCCACTAATTTCATCCCGAAATACATGAACAAACTAATGGAACTTTTTCCTAATCACTAACTCAATATTTTATTAATGAACTTCCTCCGTTTTACTCTATATTATGTATACTTAATTACTTTGGTTTAGGTCTAACCTGCCTTCTTTGACCCTCTGCCTTGCTAACTAATTAAACTACACCAAATGTTTTTCCTTATTTATAATAACTCCACATTTTTCACATATTTATCTATATCCCATGATTCATTAAAGTAATATTTTACTTTTGAAACAGTATTGAAAGTAATACGTAGTAGAGAGCATCAGAATTCAGGCGAGTCGGTCTGAAATTCCTTGCCGTAAAATATTTAATAATATTGTGCACGTGTTTCTCCATACAAAAACTCGTACGAACCATAAATTATTCAGTGTATACGTTTTTAATAATTAATTGAAAATAATTCTAGTCGGGATTAGAGTGTAAGTTTGGTTTGTGTGCGATATCGTTGGAGGAGTTTCATAAGTTTGGTGATGCATCATTATTAGTGAGGTGCATAGTTTCTCAACTATTTAAGTAAATGTTGAATATTAAGATCTAATTAAGCTTACTTATAAGTGTGTCTGTTTATGGCATATTAATTCTCGATATCAAAGCTCACAGTTAATTAAGCACATTCTAAAATATCTCTCATTTTATATCACAACTGGCCATTTGACGTGATTCATGGCGTTTTAAATAATTTATCTAAAAATAACATCTCGCTATCATTGTGTGTGTTCAGTGAGTAATTTTGAATGATCATACAAATATTGTTATATAATTAGAATTGCTAGATGAGCTGGCATAATATAATTTGAATACACAACAAAAGGACCGTCAGTGGTGAAGGCACATTAAAAGTGACAAAAGAAAGGCAAAACAAAGTCGTTTTATTAAATTTCATCCTCGTCGACAGTAAAATAATGGGCGGTGTTATCTCTAAAGCCTAGCTTGGGCCTTATAACAATATAATATATATATTATGTATGTACTGCCAGATTATTACACAAAAAATAAAATATGAACGAATTCATATCGATACTTTTATAGGAAGTTCTTTAGCTTCATATTTCCATTAGGGTGAGGTGGTTTCATTAAGAGTAAATTTTTACAAAATTACTATTTGAGCAGGAATTTTTAATAATATCGACAGATGAAAATATTTTCTCAAAAATTTCCGGCTAATTTGCATATGAATTTCCTAGTTGATAAAATGAAATTTTTATGATGGATGAACTTGAAAGCAGATTTTCCAGTATTGGGAAATACCATGGATTATCGATATTATCACATAAGATTTGGCAAATGGAATTTGGATTTATAAAGTTACGGCTAACTTTTCCTATCTGGCTCGACGCATTCATTCTTTGATATTCACAGATATTTGTTTTCCAAGAGATTCTTTAGAAAAATATCAACTTTTATATCAAAACTCCCCCATATAGACGACACACTATCGATGGATGATTAATACAAATACTTATCTAGAAACTAGAATATGCGGTTATACTCTAAAATTAATGATAATGATTTTCATCCATCTGAATTGAAGTATATGGAAAAAAGTATTGATTCATTTGCAAATTTTTCTGTCTTGAGTCTTTGCTTGCGACTTTTTGAAGTTAAACAAATTTTAAATAAATTTAAGCACACATCGATATTTGACTTTAATTGTATTTCAAATTGAGTGATTATTACGAAAATTGTCAGTATTGGAATATGCACTTTTATTCTTAATGCTCTTAACTGATTGTAACCCAAGTTGTATATAATTCAGAAGCTTGTTGTTATTTTGAACTAAAATTTCATAGTCTAATAAACCTATTTTCCCAAATTAAACTCTCTAATTTCTTCCATGCAAATAATATTTGGTTAATGGTAAATGCATATTTTAATAAAATAATACAGGTAAAGTGCTCAAATATTCCTAAAAACTTGACTACGCTCACTTTGCCTGGGTTTGGATATGACTATAAAATTCAGATTAAATATATTAGATGAGGTTAGCTTAGGTTAAAAATGCAAATGTCAATAGAAAAAAAAATAAAAAAGATTGGTGAATAACGCAAGCTGTATCTGTAACAGAAGCTTATGTGAAGATTTATAATAATGTCAAAGTTTTATTAAAATAATAGCTAATATGTCCAATTTAGCACAGTAAGTGAAGCCAAACAGATTATCAATATATTACAACAAAATATATGTTAGTTTTTAGATACGTTTTTATGTTAATAGCCAATTAATTTAGATGTGTGCAAGCGAATTGCACAGTTATGATTCTGAATATCATATTGAAGTGTGTTTGAATTATTCGTCTGAAGTGTAAAGTGAGGGTATGAGGATGGAGGACAGGAACAGCGAGGGTGAGGCTGAGCAGAGATGCTCGCAATGTTTGTATTCCAGATTAAGTTTTGATAAGGATAAGGGATTAAAGGAGACACCAAACAATACCAGGCCAGAGTCACAGCTGAGACACCATTACTATCACTAACACTACTAATATCACTTTATACACTCACAATTATACACAATTCTCCTTTTACTACGTGTATTTTGTGCAATTTACATCTTTTCTCCTGCTTCAAATTACTGTAGGGTCGCATTAATGGGACAGTTACGCTTCCACTCCTCTGGGACTTTTTAATGAATAAGGCACTTATTTAATTATAAAATATTTACACTCCTTCAGAGAATTATATGACGCGAGGGCGAACAATCTGTACTAATATTTAAATTAATCCAATGCTGATTATTAATTGATCCCCAACATTATACAAAACTAATTAATGAATGCAAATCAAGTTTGCTATATTAATTAATATGAAATATTTGCACAGTATTGCGTACAATGTGTTACTAAATATAATTTGGTTTATAGATATACATTTAACCCAATAAGCGTGAGCTGAATATGGGGGGCTAAAGTAGCAATCACTTTTGCTTCAGCCGTGGAGAAACTATTATTTTGTATGCACTGTTATTATTTTAAATAGGCTTGTGAAAGTTTATTTTTGTCTGCGGAGATCAGAGTGTAGGGATATTTTTAAATTGCAGCAAATTAAAGCGGTTTGTGAAGAGCTCAGTTCAAAAGTCCGCCTCTTGAAGCTTTTAATTGCATTTCACGTGCTTCACTGCAGAAAAAAACTAATTTTATTTTAGTATATCTATACTCATTTTGCAATAATTTCACAAAGTGGTGGACAATGAAAATAAGCATTTTCATATAATACTACGCTTCGTAGCAGTCGTAGCAAGAACAAACTAAACATGCGGTAATAATAAAAACACACAAAAATTGGTTAATACTAAATACTACATATAATGCGTTGCTTCAGGCCAAGTATATTTATTATATACATATTACTAAGAACCTATCCAACAAGCGTTAACTCTGAGCCTTGTGGTTAAGTTTCAAGTGGAATTACTATCTCTCATTTTGTTGATATCAATTTAATAGCTCAAAGGGTTGGCGTAGATGTTGCAATCCGGATTCAAAACATACTCATATTGAAAAATAAAATTAATTTGATTATTGCGACTTCGTTATATTTTTATTGAATTGACGAATTGTAATGCTATAGATATACCACTCACTTAATTTTTTCAAATATACAAAAGTAATAAAAAATATTTAAAAATAGCTTCAATATCAATTCAAATTCAATTGAATAGCGTTTTCTACATACAGTTAGTTAGTTTTTGAATCAATTATCTTATAATCCAAGATTAATAATAAAAATACATAATATGTATAGATAAGTGTGAAGATCTAGTGTCATATTTTTATACAATTCGTTATTTTCTTATTTTAAAATATATTTATTAAACACTTTAGTCAATATTTGCATAAGTCATAACAATTTATATAAATTAAAAGCCTATTAAATTAAGTTTATAACGAATTATTATTTTTAGTTTCATCCGTATCAAATAGTACCTTCAGGTAAAATTTTAAATGGTGATAAATAATATTATAAACAAATAAGTAATGCTTAAATACACTAGTTAACTTTTACCACAACATTATTTAGACAGTTAAAATACTGAGACATAAAGCCAAATTTATATTAATTTTTTTTTATTATTCCTTACTGCAAATATGTATGAATTGTAATAATTAAATAACACATTTGATTTTGTCTGTCTCCACAGTCTTAAATGATTTTACTATACATATTTGTGTTTCATAATATTTTTGTTTTATTCGTATTGTATTAAGTATTTTTTTATATTTTATTATATATATGTAAAGGTACATAAACTACTTTTTCACAAGATATTATTAAAATACCTTATTTGGTGTGTGTATTTGAAAATATAGGCGGAGAGAATATTCCAAGTGTACGCTGTGGAAATGAGATATTTTAGTGGCCACTAGGAATGCTATGAAGCCTATATAGTTTAGCTATGTATATATTCAATATAATATAGTAATATTTTATAATAAAAGTGTGTTTTGTGTGTGTGTATGTGGTAATATGGAATTCATTGCACAACAACTGTTCACTACTTGTGCTGAATTTTTATGAACACACCGCATGTCACCTACATTACACTATTCTATCATATCTCATATTAAATATTACTATCCTTCTTAGACCAGAAGATTGTGTTGTGTATTCACTCACAATAATACTAGTTTTTTTCTATTCAATTAGATCAACACGGTGATTTATAGCTTCATAGTAAATCGTTTTTTTTTATGATGTATTAACGATAGCCATTATTCACCATTTTGACAGTGGTTAAATTGATATATTAGGGTGGTTGCATATAAAAGTCCCATTTCAGTGGATCGGGATAGTCTATTATAGGAATAGCAGTATATATTAGTTGAACCCAAAACCAATTGATGGCCGTAAAAAAGTAGGGCTAGCTTTTACTAATATACTTCTTGCTGACTCTTCATCCTGCACTTATTCCTGAATCCCTTATTTTTAAACCAATTTTGTTACATTAACAAGCTTAATAGCTCATGGGATAAGGTGCGTGGCTACAGAAATACTGTGGTCATGGGTTCAAATCCCGTTTAAGTAAAAAAAGCCATTACGATTACTAGATCATCGATAATATTAATGAAATCCCGTTTAATCCAGGTTTACTCTGATTTCCTGGATTGTAAAGTAACTTTATTGTGTTTAAAAACCTTCTCAAAAAGCCTGGGTACCGGGCACGTACTGGACACGTACCGGCTACGTAGCCAGTCGATACGTATCGACAATAACCAGTAAATATAAAAGACTCACAGTGTATCTTTTTTATCTTGGCATTTGCCCTCCTTAGTCCCGTCTAATTCAGACCCTGATCGATCGCCTTAATCCTGGTTTACTATGATTTCCTGTATTGTATGGTAAATACTGAGGCGATTAAGTCGAGCAGAGCCGCTCTGTCGATGACCTATTGTAACGCGCCGCTATGTCTAACAACCAAAATTTTCGTTCAAAAGTATTATATATCTGTGATTAATAGCGCTTTTGAAAACATTATCCATATAAACTGATTAATTTCAGAATTGGAAGATTTTTTGTAAAATGGCACCTTCATTTATTATTAAAATCTTTCGAGAAAATTTTGCTTGTAAGATGAATAGTTGAATAATGATAGCTTTTTAGGTACAACAGGAGCAAAGTAAAGAGTTTAGCTTAGCACATCTGGTATCATTAAACATTCACCGAAATGGGATAGTAATATAAAGATTATATTAAAGATACTTGCGTAACTTCTAATTTTTTGACACGTGTCACTCAACTTCCTTTTATATAAAATGTATAATTTATTTTGGAAATATAGACTGTTCATGATAAAATTTACAATGCGATCTGGTTAATTTGACAACGACTTGATTTGTGTTCTCGGTTAAACTTCGGTTTTGCCCGATCGACTTTCGCGTAAACTTTTGAAGACAATTGTCAAGGGGGGACACTTCCGAATGATAAATTTAAATATTTGAAATAGTAAGTAGGTCAGGGGTGTTTTTGCGAATATGGGTGGGACACTTATGTGATCAGAAGCAGGTGTTGAAAGTATTCTTGTATCGAGTATTGAGAGTGAACTGGAAAGTGTCTCTGAAGTAGCTAAATGCAGTACAGTACAATCACCTGGCCTTAACTACACCTTTCCTTACTTTGCACTATAATACCTTCACTATCGGGTGAATACATTCAACCTATTGCTGCATTCTTTCTATTAAAATAATATTAATTGTATGAATAGTAGAAGAGAAGCCAATTACGTAGTGAGATGTTAAGGAATACTTAGTATGTAAGGAGCAAAGTAGTAAATGTGTCCCTGTTGGGGTTTATACTGCAGTAAGGAGAGCAGGTGTGCACAATCTTTTTAATTCTAAATTATCCGGTCCAAGTAACACGCCAAATACTGATAGCTTCATTTATAACCTATTACGTGATAGGAATACCTTACAATGCGTTCATTCACTTCTTCTTTCATCTATTATTCCACCCTCTTGCAAGGTCCATCTCCAAAAAGCTGACAAAGGAAATCAAACCTATCTAAAAGTATTTTTTAGTCAACTTTCTGACATATTG
Organism: Agraylea sexmaculata; assembly: GCA_022606485.1. Taxonomy (NCBI): domain Eukaryota; kingdom Metazoa; phylum Arthropoda; class Insecta; order Trichoptera; family Hydroptilidae; genus Agraylea; species Agraylea sexmaculata. Next base: position 56,955 of record JAGTTH010000358.1, read on the forward strand.
ATCTTTTATATATGTGATTGTCATTTGTCTAAATCCCACCCTAACCTAAATTATTATCATTACTAGTGTATTTTAGTGGCTATCGAAATTGATTCTGTAATTGCTGATTTTAAGAAATTTGTTAATAAAAACTATATTCATACGTATACGAGCCGAAGGGCTTTTATTCGAAGGTTTTCAGTTTTTGGTTTTTTAAACACAACAAAGTGTTAATTAATTGTCTATTGGTAATCTTAGCTATTATTAGTTACACAGGTCACCGACTTAATCCTCAATAAAATAAATGTGTTTTTATGTTTTCCCGTACTTTTTATTATTGAATATTAGGTAAACTTGGATCAACACGATCGATAAGGATTTTATTAATATTATTTCCGATCTCTCAGTCGTAATAATCCATTAAATATTTTTTTTTTACTTGAGCGGAATATGAACTCATGACCACATTATTTTTAGCTTTGCTCCTTACATTATCCTCTGAGCTATATTATGAATACATTTACTTACAATTAAATTGGCAATTTGTATACATCTTTTGATAAATTCAAAAAAAATAAAGCTGTATTGGAAAAATTTATGGATATTAAGAGGTTGGGTGGTATAAGGGCGGATAACTAAAAATCGGATATCATATTTAGATATCCTGTTATGGGAATTTACCTGTATGTTGTTTATTATATACAAGATATAATTTTTTACTCAATTATCTTAAAACTGACCCACCCAGCCCAAAATTTCAATTTAATAATAAGCGTAGGATTATTCATCTCCGGGCGATCTAAGACATGATTAACTCTCAGGATATAATCCTACTGGTGTTTTTATGGGGCAATTAGGTGATTAAATAAGCCTTACTCATCAGAGTATTAGAGCCGGAGAGGATATAAACCCGAGCCAATTGTATGTATATATAGGGAAAACCTTAAGCCTTGAGGGAAAAACATAAACAGCATAGGTGGTTATTCAACGTCACTCACCCCTGAGTGTTTTCTAATTAAATCTCTTATAACTCCTTGATTAAATATTTAAGTGTAATACTTGAATGATTATTAAATAGTATATAAGATGATGGAAGGACTAAGTATGGCTGTGACAGTGAGTCATGTGTTGAAAAGATGTGTTCTGGGTTGAAGTCAATTTGGTGGTTGTGCAGCTGTTGCCGCTATCTTAGACTACTCCATTACACCCTTCGCCACCCACAGGAACTCCCCTGCCATATTTCAACATCCCGAATATGTCCCACCACCTCCTGTCCTATTGAAAATATCATCCAAAATACTGGACATCTGTGACGCCCGCCCGACTCGAATTACTCCATCACTTCTAATATTCCTCGCCTTACAATCTAGATCACTATTTAGGCAACCCTTACTAATTATTCAACTCAACTTATAATTAAAACCAATGGGTAACACAATTTAAATAATGTGATTTTACAATTAAATATCTTGAGACATTGAACAAAAAAATAGTCAGTTTAGCAACCCCCACAATGCTTTAATGACCCCCCAGTTGCCATTAAACAATCTACCGCCCCCTTACAAGAATTCGGGCAAGAACCGCACATTTTGATAACGACTCATTTAAAACCAAAATAATCACAAAAAGGAGTATTCAATAATTTATTTTTTTAAGAAAAATAAGAAATAGGTGATACATTAATATCCCCAAACTTGCTCAGTTGGTGAGTATAGCTGGGAGTGAAACAGAAGACACAGATTCAAGTCCTGTACAAGAGGTCGATTTCTTCACACAGTGAGCTACGTAACTCAAGAGTTAATATTTTTTATTATACTGACATGTGACTATCAAGTTACGTAGCTTACTATTTGAAGGCACCAGCCCAGAGTGTAATGAGGTATTTATTTTTAATATGAATACGTAGCAATCTTATTTTAATATTATTTAATTAATTATACCATTGTAATAGCTCAGGAAATAAGACGCGGGGATACAAATACTGTGCTGATAGGTTCAAATCCCGCTCAAGTCAAAAAAATAATAATTGATTTGACTGGGAGATCGAGAATAATATTAATAAAATCGCGATCGATCGTCTTAAACCAGGTTTACTCTGATTTCCTGTATTGTAGGATAAATACTGATTATTAAGTCAGTGACCTGTGTAACTAGTAATAGTTAATATCATTGACAGAAAATTAATACGTTGTTGTGTCTAAAAACCCCTCTTAAAAAAGCTCTCCGAGGCGTAAATAAATAAATTTCGTTTATGAAAAATTAACCATTTTACAATATTATAATATTTTTTTTGTAGTAGTATAATTTTACTGTAATATATTTAATGAAAAAGTATATTTTGTGGGGTAAGAGAAGATTACGCTATATTAAGTTTTTGCATGCTTCAATATTGGCAAGTGATCGGATATTCTTCTAAATATTATTTGCACTCAAATATAAGACGAGTTTAGTCAAAGATCGTATCAAATAACCTTGTTAATTTATATTCATATATTTAATACATATATGCATGCATACATGAGATGAGCCGATACAGATTTATGGTGGTAACTTTTTGACGCTTTCACAACCCTTCTTTGTGCTTTATCCATTATACAAGCCAGGCCATTTTAATTATGACCAGGGCAAAATGCATATACACAATATCATGACACAACCCTTAACACATATTACAATATATCACATCCTCTCAACCACCGAAAAGAATTAATTTACTCCCTGCATAATTGACATTTTATTAAAATTTATACGGGGATGATAAATTTAAATTTCGCTGAAATGAAAAGCATTTGTAAGGGATATTTTCACACTTGACCGGATTATTTGAATAAATGCAAATGTGATCGATCAATATTTAGTTAGTAATATTGTAGATGAGTGAGTATGAAGAGTCTGTTTGAGTATGAAGACTAGAGTAGTTCAACACAGGCGACAAGGCCTTAGTGGAAAAGCTTTTGTTAAGCTTTTTTTATACCATAGCTTCTCCCAACTATACCACACACTTTTATTAAATAATAAATCCCTACAATAAGAATAACTAAATTGTAAACTTAAAAATAAAATTAATAAAGACTTTTCAACGTCTTGAAACCAACAATAGAAAGCTCAGAAACAGCTTAACTTATTATTATAACAGACATAGAGAAAACTATATCATATATTTTCTCTTTGAATCAAACGTAGTAAACACTATATTAGATTTTTGATAGTGTTGACTTCTTTACAATACAATAAATAAGACTTTAAGATGAATTATAAACATTTTTATTATTTGTCACATTGCGTGAAGAATGGATAATCTTGAAATTCCAAGTAAAAGAACATAATCTATTCAATTTAAATAAATAAATCCTAAGTATAATAATACAGGATATATGATTTTTTAATTCTGAAAAAATTACCACCACAACAAAAATAGTTTTTTTGTTCTTATTTTTGTTTTACATTGTCCCGGCCAATAAATAAACATAAAAAATTATGACTACTATACATAAAATTCTTTTTTATTTTTAATCAAGTGGTGAAAGCCCGGCCAAACAGAACGCGAAATCTGTTCGCAGCGAACTGACAATGCGTGAAAATATAAGAAATTCCGCGCGCACTATTAATTTCATAAATGTCATTAAAGAAATTTATTTGATGCACATTTGGAATAAAATATCAAATAAATCTCTTTAATTATGGAATCCCACCAAGACATAAACAATATCAAAGAGTTTCATATACATATTTTCCCACGTTGACAGTCCGCAGCGAACGGATTTCGCGTTCTGTTTTGCCGAGCCTTGAAGCAGTTTTATAAAATTTATATCTTATTAATTAATTATATCAGTACATTTTTTGACAATCTTTATGAATTTAGGTTTAATATTTCTATAATTATTTTTAATCCACAAGAAATTTGTATGAAAAATTGTATATTAAATATATTTGAGAATATTTTGTGAGAATAGCATCTGATAAAGTTAATAAATTCTTTGAAAATCGTTTTAATTTTTTCAATACTAAGTAACTGAAAACCAACGCGGCTAATTAGAGTTTCAGGAAATTGATGGGAGTTCTTCCGGACGCGCGTCTGAAATGCAATTATTAAAATGTTGTTAGTGGAAATACGGCATATTAAAGAATAAAAAATGTCATAAAGTAAATTTCCATCAAAGTGAGGATATTGAAGGCTCTTTTCGGTGGTGGCGGGTGGCATTTTAATAGGTTTCGACAGGTGAGGAGGGCCCACAGGAAATTGAAGATACCAACCAGACTCCTTATCGTCGCGGTTATGTGATACAACTACTTGACTATTCAACAATATAATATAACTGTTAGTTAAGTAGTGTATCTGACCTGATTAAATGCAAGTCTAAAATACGAGCCACTCCGCCTTATAATTGCGCAGCCCTTTCATTATACTACACTAATATTTATTTCGCACTTTAGCCAGACAAACTGCCTTCCTTTGCATAACTAATTTTACTCCTCAACATTTTATATTACTTCGCCTCTCGAATAACACGGAAAAGGTAATTTTAAATTTGATTTTGTAAGCACTTTATGCCGTGTTCAGCTTGATGAACGATATTGTTGTGTGAAGCTACTAAATATACATATTATTATATTTTCATCACTGTGTTTGTCGAACATAATAATATTTTGGTTTATTCTACTGCAACTGTTCAATTTCAAAAAATATTTATACTCTCTTCACAAAATATTATTTGATAATACGATGAATGGTTCCCATCCCCATTCCGCCCAGTTAACTAGAAACACGTGCCGATATCTTTTATATGAATCGCAACTCTTATACAGGGTGGTCTTTTAATAAGTGAAAATATTTTAATGGGTTATTGCAAAAATAATATTTATTACTATACAGGATGGTCTTGAAATAACTGAGAATATTTTAGAGGGGTAGCAGGGTATCGCAAATATAAGTGAAATAAATATTAAATATGTATTTAAAAAATATATGCACACGCGAGTGTCACTACTGAGTACTTCACAGAAACAGCTGATTCCAAAATGGGGGAAACTAGATTCCAATAGCACTATTTATTTAATTTTTAATTAATAATAAAAAAATAATGTTTTTTTCACTTCTTTTTACGACACCCTCCCACCCCTTAAAAATCTTAGTAAATTTAACTGTATTTTGTTAATTTTAAGTCCACCCCATATTTGATTAATTTTAACAACAACAAACTCTGTATTTATTTAATCACAGGATACAATATTCCTGAATCAGAGGGGGCTAAGGGGGTTGGATATCGTGGTAAAACGTTATACTTTTAGTCTTTTATGTATTGTGGTTAGTGGTTATTGTCGATACGTATCCGATACGTGGCCGGTACATCGCCGATATGCTTATATATTTTACAAACGCTTTTTGAGAAGGTTTTTAGACACAATAATATGTTGATTCATTGCCTGTAAAAAATCTACTCAGTATTTTATTTACAATCCAGCAAATCAATCAAGATCAAGACTATCGATCGGGATTTTATTAATATTATTCCCGGTCCTTAATTCATAATATTTTTTTTTTCTTTGATCGGGATTTTGCAATGTTCAAATGTGAATTCTAACCTACTAATAGTAATAATCTTTAATGAAATTGAATAACTAAAGAGATCGCATGAAATTTGCAAGTAACTAATCAGGTTTGGAGCAGCTGAATTTCTATTCGCCAATTCCGACATCGATCGCCAAAGTTTCAAAGTTAAACAAAGTGATTTCTTGAGCAAACTAGACATTATTGCATGTTGGTCCCCAGTTTAAAGCCAGTCCCGGAGGAGGGGTCGCCTGCCTTACACGACAAACACCCTTATCGAAAAATTAATATTTAAAATCCTTCTTTGAATCTTCAATATTCGCCGTCGCCATCCTCTGGGATTTCGTTGAATAGGTTTGTTAGTCTTTTGTGAAGGTAGAGAGGCTCTCTTGTATCGCATCTTATGCGCTCATTTCACGGAACACGTACACCTTATCGAGATTTATCAATGTTTGTACCTGTCTTAATACAATTACAACCACTACATGTTATTACACTTTATCATAGTTCAGCGTGACTGTTAAAACGTCACAAAATAAAATAAGCAACTGTTATTTACTACACCGACTATTGGCCGCCATCCAACTATGTGACCTGGAAAAATCAACCAATGCCTCTTATCCTGGCTTTCCAAACATTAAAATATCTCTCTATTTGCGATATTGTATTTTAAAATATGTATATTTATAGATGTGAACCACAAGGCTATATACAGGATGAACCTTTTATCAGAATTTTATTAAAACAATGATAAATTATTTAAAAAAATCGATGGATCGTTTAGATCCAGGTTTACTCTGATTTTCTGTATTGTAAGGTAAATACTGATTATTTATTCGGTGAGCTGAGTAACTAGTAATAGTTAAGATCACAGACACACAATTAATTAACACGTTGTTGTGTCTAAAAAAAAACAAAATTTGTAAAAACCTTCTCAAAAAGTCGCTCGGGTCGTAAATAAAGTAAATTGTGAAAATGTATTTTTTCAAACTATATAACACAAATTAACTCCAAGCTTTTAGTCTTAACTGTGTAAATTCGGTGGGTTATTTACAAAATAACGAATCTACTACTAACATTTTTTATATTGTAATATGAAACGACTGAATATTTTTGTATAAAATATGCCTTAGACATTTATAAATAAGCTTTTGATTTGGATGCAGCTTAGGAGTAATAATAAATATGTATTTAACTAAAAAACGGATTATTTTTAAATAAGTTTTTGTGTTACTGGAACATACAATTCTTCTATACTGTGCCTTTCATTATTGACCTCGTCTGTTGCGGCACTCATATTTACAGTTTACCTACAATCGTTCAATTGTGAATAAAAAACAAGGGTTTTGAAAAAAATCCTATGCTATAAATGTGTATAAATACATATATACAATGTAGAGATAAAAAACAGTAAAGCTCAGATCCTCTTCGTTATGATTGCAACTAGTTTAGCGAGCTTACCACACAATGCCATCGGTAAATGCTGTGGATAGTCGCAAACCAAACTTCATATCCATTGTACATATTATAACATTTTATTAATGTGGGCGGAGCGGCCTGTTTGTGTGTAATAATCAAGGGGGGAAAAGAATTACGTTCTGTCTATGAAAAATATCGATATAAATGTGGAAATGATTTCCCAATATTTACTTTGGCGAGCAAACACAAACATCTCCCCGTTTATTTGCAGTGGCGGCCGCGAATGTTGAATAAAGAAATAATGGAAAAGACGTTAAGTGGCGACGGATAGAGTTCACTTATAAATAATATTGTTCCAGATTGGCTCGGGTTGTATTGATTGGAGTTAGTCCTGGACAGTGGCGGTGCGCTTCTTTGAATCTTCAATATTCGCCGTCGCCATCCTCTGGGATTTCGTTGAATAGGTTTGTTAGTCTTTTGTGAAGGTAGAGAGGCTCTCTTGTATCGCATCTTATGCGCTCATTTCACGGAACACGTACACCTTATCGAGATTTATCAATGTTTGTACCTGTCTTAATACAATTACAACCACTACATGTTATTACACTTTATCATAGTTCAGCGTGACTGTTAAAACGTCACAAAATAAAATAAGCAACTGTTATTTACTACACCGACTATTGGCCGCCATCCAACTATGTGACCTGGAAAAATCAACCAATGCCTCTTATCCTGGCTTTCCAAACATTAAAATATCTCTCTATTTGCGATATTGTATTTTAAAATATGTATATTTATAGATGTGAACCACAAGGCTATATACAGGATGAACCTTTTATCAGAATTTTATTAAAACAATGATAAATTATTTAAAAAAATCGATGGATCGTTTAGATCCAGGTTTACTCTGATTTTCTGTATTGTAAGGTAAATACTGATTATTTATTCGGTGAGCTGAGTAACTAGTAATAGTTAAGATCACAGACACACAATTAATTAACACGTTGTTGTGTCTAAAAAAAAACAAAATTTGTAAAAACCTTCTCAAAAAGTCGCTCGGGTCGTAAATAAAGTAAATTGTGAAAATGTATTTTTTCAAACTATATAACACAAATTAACTCCAAGCTTTTAGTCTTAACTGTGTAAATTCGGTGGGTTATTTACAAAATAACGAATCTACTACTAACATTTTTTATATTGTAATATGAAACGACTGAATATTTTTGTATAAAATATGCCTTAGACATTTATAAATAAGCTTTTGATTTGGATGCAGCTTAGGAGTAATAATAAATATGTATTTAACTAAAAAACGGATTATTTTTAAATAAGTTTTTGTGTTACTGGAACATACAATTCTTCTATACTGTGCCTTTCATTATTGACCTCGTCTGTTGCGGCACTCATATTTACAGTTTACCTACAATCGTTCAATTGTGAATAAAAAACAAGGGTTTTGAAAAAAATCCTATGCTATAAATGTGTATAAATACATATATACAATGTAGAGATAAAAAACAGTAAAGCTCAGATCCTCTTCGTTATGATTGCAACTAGTTTAGCGAGCTTACCACACAATGCCATCGGTAAATGCTGTGGATAGTCGCAAACCAAACTTCATATCCATTGTACATATTATAACATTTTATTAATGTGGGCGGAGCGGCCTGTTTGTGTGTAATAATCAAGGGGGGAAAAGAATTACGTTCTGTCTATGAAAAATATCGATATAAATGTGGAAATGATTTCCCAATATTTACTTTGGCGAGCAAACACAAACATCTCCCCGTTTATTTGCAGTGGCGGCCGCGAATGTTGAATAAAGAAATAATGGAAAAGACGTTAAGTGGCGACGGATAGAGTTCACTTATAAATAATATTGTTCCAGATTGGCTCGGGTTGTATTGATTGGAGTTAGTCCTGGACAGTGGCGGTGCGTAGTGCAGGATTATGGGATAAGGTATTCGCTTATTTGTGAGGACTTAGCTACATTCTGAGCTGAAGAAGATCACCTTAAATTGGCAAGCATTTCCTCGGTCACCACTAACAAGACTTCATTGGGGACTACAACTATCTATAATAATACTATCCTCTACACACACTCACTAAACCTGCTACTTTATATACAATATTATTGTACAAACGTGTCATACTACTATATACAATACAAGTCTTTACAGGGTATCTACAAACTCACACTTAACAAAGAACACATTGTTAATATGCCAAATTAGCTTTTATTATAATAAGACAAGCGTAATATATCTATCAGGGGATAAGAAGCGTCATGGGTTCAAATATGTTATTTTAACTGATTTGATCGGTTATATCACGACTGGGAGATCGGGAATAATATTAATAAAATCCTGATCGATCGTCTCAATCTAAGGTTACAATTCTGATTTCCAATATTTTAAGGTAAATATTAAGGCTATTTAAAAATAACTATTACTAGTTACACAGGTAACTAGTAATAGTTAAAATCACCGACAGGCATTGAATTAACTCGTTGTTGGGTCTAAAAAAAACCCTAAAATTAAAAAATATGTTTTTAAGTAAATTTCTATATAGATACAAATTGTGTTAAAAAAGCAACAAGTTTTGCTTAAATTAACTGATAAATTGTATTTATTATTTATTGTACTTTCCATTTCATTAAAATAATAAAAAAACAAGTTTATTCCAGGCATTTGGAATTGTGTCTTAGACATTTAATTATAGACATATTTTTTGAATGTTAAATATATACTTGGTTCATAAATATTCATTTCAATCAAAAAACACGAAATACCAAACAATTTTATTTTGACCCCAGGACATTACTTGTAAAAATTACTTGTTTATACAATACCAATTTTCATAAATTTTATTAGGAAAAAAACATAACGCCTCCTTTTTTTATTATAAAATATTTGTTATCTGGCGACATTTTTTAATAACCAATTAACAATTAAATCTTGAAAAGAATGATTGGTCACACAACAAAACTGTAATATCATATATATTGCCAATCACAACCAATCATATGAGCATGTGCTTTACAAATTTAAGAAACTAGGAGTTGGCTTTTTTTAATTCCCATGCTATGCCAAAAGTTTATTTCAAAGTACGAGGCGTTAATTTGAATAATTAAAAAATTATAGAATTGGTTGTTGACACATCAACAGCTGATTTTTTTAAATTTAATATTTTAAAACATTCATAAACATTTGGGAAAATGTTGGGGAAATCCTATTTACAAGTCGAGCACTTAACAAGCTTCAAGCTTCGTGGAAACTTTTACGATATTTCAGCATTTTTATGATACTGATTCCAATTACACTGTGCACTTTAATAATTGAAGCTATTGAAGCAACAACTGAATATTTTATAAAAACGATTTACGTGTGAATAGTGATTGATGACAGGTTCGAGTTTTCATTAAAAGTTGCGAATGTCTGTGTACCACAAGCACCCTTAACGGTCTCTTCGCTTCACATAAACGATTTATTTTTATCAAGATGTGAATCCTCCCTCGTCGTCTTCTTCTTCTTCTTCCACCCTCTTCATAAACAGCGGCTGATGCTGCATTCTGTACACTTGTCATTCATTCTTTATTTTGACCAAGCAGCAATGTGCCTGTATACATATAACTCCAGATTGATGGAGATAGTATTGTATAGGGAAACAAGGCAAGAACAATATCTTGTTTTTTGTCATCCCCTTTTACCAGTTGCAGACATCCGACGGAAAAAACAAACATATCTCAGCTTAACGGTCCACTAGAGACACTTATATCGCCTCAAAATGGAACATACACTACTTTATTTTGTTTCTTATACACAACCTTCTTATCCCCAAACAAACAAATTTTATATAAAGCTCTGTCCGCAAATACACCGCCTAGTTTTGACATCTATAAATCATTCTATATGTGTTTTGTCATGTTTTATTTTTCATTGATATAATATTTTTGTGAAATCAGTTGAACCAATCAGAGATTTTACATACTTTAACATTATATTAAAGCGAAATAATTCTGAAAAAAATAATTAACCTACCTACCGAGATGGTTGGATAGTGGTTAGTGCATCTGGGGCCATACCAGAAAAGGCAGGTTCGGTTTGGTGTATCGAGGTTTATTTTATTTTCCTATTATTAATTAATTTGTTGAGTCGAATTTTCGTCGTAATAAAATAATATGTAAGGTTATCCTAATAACTGTAGGACTTTTTTAAGAAGACATGTTCTTGTTAAATATGGAATAAAATATCCTGCAAATAAACCTCACCGTTCTAATAACAGGCCATTACTCTTTTCATGAAATTTTATCGCATCGCATAATCCGAGATTAATTCGATTGTCGTCTGTCAAAATGAACTAAAAATAATCCTGAAAAAATGAAATATCTCACGCCTGGTGCTAAAATTGAACCCGTGTCTTTCTGGATACCGTCAAAGTGCTCTTATCACTAAACTAACGAGGCATATGGTGCAATTTACAATAATTCAATTGTCAAATTACTTCTCATACTCTTAATTCAATATATTAAATGTCAAAATTCAGTCAAAATGCACTCTTATTGAGTCAACATTTAGAACACAAATTTGTTGTAGTATAACCGTTTTAAATATACAATAATAAACATTACTCACAAATAACTAATAATTATTTGTGGAAATATAGGAGTTTCAAAAAAAAAGGTGGCATAGTAAGGAGTTGATCATTATAATTAAAATATGTGTTAAATGTCTTCCTTTAATTTTTGTCAGATGGGTTGTTGTACTTTCATCATCATCGTACTTCGCATTTGGATAGTAGGATTAAGAAGTAGATAAAACTATATTACTATTTCATCTAAATCTACTATCCGAAAGTGAACAAGGCTTTGATAGTTTCATAAGCGATTCCTTGTTGAGTAATTTCCGGAACAGGATCTTTCAATGCATTTTCTTGAACTAAACCTAATAATCCGAAACAACTCATAAGGTCTATTATATAATTTCCATTTATTAATAAAAAAAACTAGCTCCTATTTCACTAGTTAAATCGAGGTCCTACTATATAAGAGTTGTTTGTTTAATTGGAACAATAAAATTGTAGAGTCGATTGTTTAATGAAACACGGGGATTTGAAAGCAAATTTAGCATAGAATTATACAAAGGGTTTTTATTGGTGGATGTAGTCGACATTCGGGTTAAATGAAAACTCGATGGACTATTCATCGGTACATTAGTCAATGGTAGCATAATATACATATTTATAGATGCATAGAGGTAGAACATGTATGTATGTATAGAGACATAATTGTTAAAGTGAATTCACCAGTGGCTGCACACAACAATGGCCCATTAATTATTATTCAGTGTCGAATTTTCGGCAAAAAGCATTCCAAATAATCCACGACCACATACTTTACAATATTATATCATTATGTCATTGTATCGAAAGCAATGTGTTTACTGGATACTGTTATACTTTTTAAACAATCGTATCCGAATCGCATTTATATTTTACCAGCATATGTTGCTCTTATTTTTAAAGTGGCGTTGGAAATCTTTGAAGCGTGCAAGTGTATTGGTAATTATATACCGATTGCGTTCTGTATTTGTATTGGTGCGAGTTTGATCTACTATTGGTTCGTAGAGGTTGTGTGTGTGTATAAATACATGCACTAATACACACACGCGCTTCACAGATATAAGACCGGCAAAAATATATACCAAACAATTATTAAGACGAGCAGAGCAAAAATTATTAATAATGAAATTACAAAATCACTAATTGATTAAAAACCTTCCAGATAAATATGTACTAAGATCAAATAAACATATTCGAGTCCAGAGAGATACACTCAAACTATACAAATGTATGATAAATATCAAGATGTCGGACCAAGTAGGCGAGTCTGAATGTGCCAACACTGTGATTGTTTCTTGAATAAGTGTCTAAATCGAAATGGTAATATTCAGTTCCAGGTGTTCCGGGGGCTGCGGTGAGGAGTATTTTTTCAACAATTAATTGAACCACAATCAAGGAGAGTAACAGTATTTAAAGAGTTATAAAGAGCGGTATACACCTCTTTTTTGGATTCAGGTGACACAATCTGACTCGCCTCTTTGGTCCACCACCTTGATTTTTATCATCTACTTGTCCGGGCTTCTTGTAAGGGTGGTGACTCAATTAAAGAGATGTCATTGATTATCAATTACTCTCGATTTTATATCCTTTGTTATTAAATTAATTAAATATATTATTATTTGTCTGACCTTAGCACAACACTGCTCCGCTCGACAAAATGACAAGTCAATGAACATGCAATTTATTTTGATCGGCCATGAGGGGGGTTTTAATTGCATGTGAATATTAACCGCACTTAATCGATAGGCTTAGTAATAAAATATGATTGTTTGCATTGTACATTGTGATAATGGAATATATACTTAATGTGTAATGTATAATGTAGAGGAACATGGTGTAATCAGTGATCATTAGTGTCACTAGACATTACACTGAACACTCCATGAGGGGCTAATTATGTGACACTACATACACCCACTATTATACACTGTCATATTATTTTATCATTTATATACATTATATTCATGATCATTAGATTGCCATTCATGATGTCTAGACCGCAGTATTTACACACTAATCATGCCATCATGTTTGTTCACAATGCAGTCTGGGACAGAGGGTTTATATTATTATGTCCACTTGATATAAGAAGAGTAACGAGTAAAACTCCAGAGATATGTTTCGTCTTCAAACAAATTTTACATAAAAGGTGTAGTTGATGACTTTTGGTTTGATAAAAACTTGACTTCGGTAATGTAGAAGGTCAAGAAAGTAGTGCAAATAGACCTTACTCACAACAAGGATTACATTGGTGACGACAGATAGCACTGGACCGGAGGGAGTTAAAGAATTTATGAAGGTCAAGAAACAATGTGACCTTTAGCGCCAAAAAAGTTCTTAATCCAAATGTAGGTACTGGACTAATTTTCCAAATAAACTTTTTAAATATCAGCCAATAAGCTTCTACGCCAAACCGCGAAGCTGTCGTTTAGCTTTGGTCATAATATGAACAGACGCTAAGGTTTGACTTCCTTTTTATATGAGAGAGGGACGTAATAATACACTCTTGCAAGTAATCCTCCTCGCCCAAAAAAAAATTGTAAAGACGTCATGTTGTGCTGGAAAAATACGTGTTTATGTTTATTATGTTAGTGAACCCTTAATAAAATTAGTTATATATTTAATTATCGAATATTATCAAGGTACTAATTTTTTTCTCATATTTATCATAATTAGGTCAGAATAAAAGGCGCATGGCTTCAAATACTATGATCAAGATTTCAAATCCCAAGACAAAACAAACATTTATTTGATCAGTTATTACGACTGGAAGATCAAGGTTAGCTCTGATTTCCTTGATTGTAAAGTAAATAATGAGCTTATTTATTACAGGAAATGAATCCACACGTTGTTGAGTCAAAAATCAAGATTAATAACAAGCAATAACTCATGAGATAAGGCGAGGGTTACAAATACTGTGGGTCATAGGTTCAAATAAAACAAAAATTTGATCGGTTATTAAGATTGATGCAGGTTTACTCTGATTTTCTGTATTATACGGTAAATACCGAGGCGATTATTAAGTCGGTGTCCTGTGTAACTAGTAATAGTTAAGATCACCAACAGATAAAAACATTAATATGAATACACATGTTGTCGTGGCGTATATAAATAAATGAATAAATATGGAAGTGTAGTTTTTTCAGTAAATTTGTTATGTATTAATTTGTCTTAGTTCAAACAGGTATAGAGGGTAGTCGATATTTACCTTGTATATTATTATGAGCTCGTATAGTTAACAATGTTTACTCGAATACATGCGAAATAATGCAATTTACCAGCACGGCATAGTGCAGTGGGTGTATTGTGTAATTGTTGAGGATAGTAATTTGGTTTATTTGGTAGTTATTATTCCGCATACATAGATAGCCTTAGGGGTTGTACTCCTCGACGCATACTAAACCCTAAATAAACACCCCTACTCTCGTGAACACCCCCTCGTGCTAAAGGTTCTTCCTCTACCCTCTGCCGCCTTCTTACTTTATTTCTTCCGAGGTCGACAAAGCGAATCTCCGCAACTTAAGAATAAAACGAAACCCCTTTTGACTTTTCTTCTATTCTCTTCTCGTTTACGAAACATTTCGACGGCTTGATCTTAAGCGCTCAGCTTTCAAACTAAACCTCCTCAAATAAAGCTTCAAATTGAAAGTTTCCCTACGCAACCACTACCATATATTCTGTTCAATGTGTAGTATATGTTCGATTATATAAATGAAAGAATATAAATAAGGCATTTCAAATATAATATATAGCGCAAAGAATTATTCTTTATTCATTTTTATATTTTTAGCCTACAGTCACACGAGCAAATAAAAAATATATTGATCCAAGTTGCAAACAAAATTGTCGTCAATTTAATGTTCTACATTTTATACTATACGTGTTTACATTATTGAATATTGGGCATATTCCGCCCACAAATCAGAACCGACCAGGATCTCGACAAGACGACTAGTCTCTCCATCGCAACCGCGAAGCTACATCTCCAATTAACTACGACTACTGCACATCCCCGATTAGCATCAATAAACTTGCATTTCTCAACACAACCTCTTCTTTGATTGACCATTGGCCTGAATAACCACATCCCACAGCTCGACAAGGGCGGGAACTACTCAACGACGGCCAACAAGGCTATGAGAGTAGCATCAACAGCACCACATCCCACAGCTCGACAAGGGCGGGAACTACTCAACGACGGCCAACAAGGCTATGAGAGTAGCATCAGCAGCACCACATCCCACAGCTCGACAAGGGCGGGAACTACTCAACGACGGCCAACAAGGCTATGAGAGTAGCATCAGCAGCACCACATCCCACAGCTCGACAAGGGCGGGAACTACTCAACAACGGCCAACAAGGCTATGAGAGTAGCATCAGCAGCACCACATCCCACAGCTCGACAAGGGCGGGAACTACTCAACGACGGCCAACAAGGCTATGAGAGTAGCATCAGCAGCACAACATCCCACAGCTCGACAAGGGCGGGAACTACTCCACGACGGCCAACAAGGCTATGAGAGTAGCATCAGCACCACAACATCCCACAGCTCGACAAGGGCGGGAACTGCTCCACGACGGCCAACAAGGCTATGAGAGCATTATCATCATCAGCACAACGGCAAAATCTACAACTGGAGAGCAGCAGCACCAGCGTAGAGAAGACCGGCAAGGTTCAAGGTCCCTCAGGAACCCTTCGTCATCGACACCGACACAGCCTTCTTCCGCCTAGATCATACAGAGCCAAGTCAACATCAATTCATCAATCAGTGCAGTGAAATTTTAATTAAACTTGTGTATTTTTTGTGTTTTTCATAAATTTTTCTTGTAACAATTCTTTATCTGCAACTTTATATTTATATCAATGTTTTTCTTTTTTTGTAATTGTATCGTTTCACTGGGAAGGGAGTCCTGTAGCGGCTAACTGGACAGCGCAGATATGTATTTATGCACTTCCAGTTGGCGCTAACAGCCACAGCTCCCATCTGTCACCAGGCAGTGAGCAACGCTCTTGCCTACCGGCACTCGAGCTGGACACACGTCCGGGAGACTCCTTGAAGCGGGACTCGGACCGTCATGTTTGGCGAGCCCGCTTTGTGTAATTAACTTCTTCTAATAAATCTTCACTGGCCAGTTGACATCATCATCTTTTACTTCTCACTCCCTGCACTGATTGGACCAACTCCATGGGCCATCTACTTCTGCCCATAAAGCTATAAAAAACTGATTTTTGTGACCTTTTATGAGATTTTATGAGACTTTTGAGACAACTTTTAACTGTAAGTAATTTTTCCAGGACTTTTTCGATATGTTTTCATTGAAACTCAAGGGAAAATATGAAATCACTAGTAATATACATCAATTATTATATGACTACCTCAAAAGTTAATATAATTACAATAAAAGTAAACAATAGGTACATCAATAATTTTAATTAAAAAAATATGTATGTATATAACATTGGGGTATATTTCCATAAAAAGTAAGCTCGTATAAAATGATTAATCCTGGAATGTGGGTCTTTTGTGACGTTCAATTTGTCATGTTGTAATATAGAAAAGGGGATATTATTCACTTTTATGATAATTGTGATACGAAAAGCTACGGTGTAAATATTTTGGCAACATTAGATGCGATAAAGACAGATTGAAAAACACGGCCCAGGGCGAAATATTGTATAATATAATATGTATTATAGTAAGGCTCTACAACACAATGGCACATACAAAGTCTCTCCTTATCTTTAACAGGCCTTTGCCAAAAAACCTTCGCACACCAAATTACGACAAATAAAGACACGGTTCTTTTTTCAGTGAAAACATTTTTCAGTTCTACACCACCGTCCGGAAAAGTTATAAGTTAACCTCAATGCACCCCGCGTCATTAATTCATCGCATCTATTATAACTGTGAACCTTTCTACTCTTAAATCATTTATGTTTGGAAAAATATTATTAATAATTATTACACCCTTGTGTGAAGTGAAGTCCACGGTAAAAACATTTTGATGCATTATTTCAATAAAAGTAATCAGTTTAATACTTATAGTCAGACAAACCTCAACATATTCCGAGATGAAAAAATATGGTATTTTTAAAGGGTTCCTTGGTTATGGATTAATATCATCAATAAGAATGGTAAAAACGATATTAGAAAAAGCACTTACTTGAACAATTCACGCATGAATTTATACATACTACATTGAGAATTTATTAAATAACGATTTTTTTAAATTATGTAATCTGTGAAAAACTATTCAACGAGTAGTAAACGCATCTACGAGAAAATCGTATAATTTAATATGAAGTGTTACTTGAGAGTAATTAATTGTAACTCAAACTGTATCAGAAGCTTATTTTAAAGATATTAGATTATAAATACATTGATTATGTAGTTGAATTTAAAATACCCGCAGATTTAATAAGCCTGTCAAGGTGAAAAATCACTGAATTCAATGATTAAATCAATAACACATAAACTTATCTACAAAATATCTGTTAAATATGCAGTTTTACTTATAACTAATATAAGAGGCTTAATTTTATTTATTTACATGTGTACGCCCCAAGGGGCTTTTTTGAAAAAAAAGTATACTTTTTTTTGTTTTTAGACACAAAAACGTGTTGATTCATTAACTATTACTAGTTACACAGGTCACTGACTTAATAATCAGTATTTACCTTACAATACAGTGTAATAAACCTCGATCAAGACAATCGATTGGGATTTTATCAATATTATTCCCGATCTCCGTAATCGTAATAACTAATCAAATCATTTATTTGACTTGAGCGGGATTTAAACCCATGACCACAATATTTGTAGCCACACGCCTTATTACGGTTATGAGAAAACTTATAATAACGTTATAGTCTAAAACCATTTATAAATAATAATATTTAATATTTTATTACAATAAAGAAACACTAATATTACAAGTAATTTAAAGATATATTTTTGTGTTGATATAGCATAGCATAATAAGGAATTGAAACTGCGACACTTGACTACACAACCAATTTAAAAGTCCGCGGGTTAATCACATTTTTTTAGTTTAATGACGATGGTGGTTTATCGGGAGGACGTTGAAAAAATCCGATTCAATTTATAATGAAGTTTCGAAGGTTGGGTCTTTTTGTGTAAAAAGATTTTGTGGCAGTTGCCGAGGATGGTCAATGTTGGCGAACTTCAGACATTAATGCAGCACCATTGCTTTTTTGCTGCATTTGCTATAAAACTGCTCTGATAATCCCCATCCACCCTGGCAAATTACTATCTTGATCAAACCACCCTAATATATTCAATATAAAGCAACTTTAAAAATCGAGTCATCGTCTTTGACGTATTTGTAAAATAAATGGAGTACTTTGATAAATATGATATTGTCGGTAATCGATTTAGAGGGTGACTTTGAGAAGGGAGCCGAAGATAATTTGTTATTGTAATATAATACACTGGTACCTCGACATACGAATGTTTTGAGATACGACGAATAATATTCGAGAATTTCTACCTCGACATACGACCAAAATTTGTGATACTAATTTTTATGCGCGATAATTTTATAGATATTTTTTTGAAATGTCACTACTAGAATTTCGCCCCAGAATTGTGTAATAAATATTTATTATGTGCGTTATTACTAGTTTATTTATTTTAACCTCAAATTATTACTTACATTTATTTATTCAAAAACACGTGGTAGGTTAAGAAAACCTTTTTTTTGCTAGGACTTTTTGAGGGGTTGGAACGGTTTAATGGCAGTTTGTATGGGAAAAATTACTTTGAGATACGATGGTTTTGACATACGACGATGATCCCGGAACCAATTAAATTCGTATGTCGAGGTAACACTGTATGTGACCATTGTATTTTTAGGATTTATATTTTTCAGTGTAGACATGGATGACTCACTTAACCGGAAATATTTTTTAGCAAAGAACATTTCCACACTGATATCCCAGTTTATCAATCACAAGGACATGTGGGTAAGACACCTCAGTTCCTGTAATGTAATATAATATAATATGATAGTATGTGAAGGAAGAGTGGAGTACATGCCGGGATAATGTATATTGTCTCTCAATGAGATTATGTTCAGTTCCCCGGAGATGAAAACGGCTATGACTAAAGCCATGTTGGAATTCTTTTCCATTGACCCCGCAAATCTGCGTTCCCTTTGTGCATACACTACGGTACAATACCCCATACCCATATACCCATACCCATATTACATTTAATACCTCATATGCCCTAAGATACCATTTGTTCTCCATCATTTCACTATATTCAACGGCCATTGCCTCAACTCAAATATTTCATATTCCACTATATTTCCATATATCCGCCATTTTGTTTCTTTCCAATAATTCTTAATTTTTTTTTATATTTTTTAAAATTATTATTAAGAGAAAACAGTCATCTGGAATACCAGAGAACCTACATCTCTGATTGAGCTTGTTTTGAGAGGGTTTTTTCAGACACAACAACGTGTTAATTGTCTGTCGGTGATATTAAGTATTAATTGTTACACAGGTCACCGACTTAATAATCAGTATTTACCTTACAATACAGGAAATCAGAGTAAACCTGGATCAAGACGATCGTTCGGGATTTTTTATATTATTACCGATCTCCAGCCGTAATTACGATCAAATCGATTTAAAATCTATTGACTTGAGCGGGATTTGAACCCATGACCACAGTATTTGTAACCACGCGTCTTATCCCCTGAATTATCAAGCTGGTAAAGTATTATCTTATAATATCTTATCGTTTGTTAATAATTGAAATCAGTTATTGCATTTCCACCCCCTAGCTATGCTAATTATATACAAATATATTTATTAAACACTGATTTACAAAACATTTTTTTTGTAAATTCTACAAATAATAACACACTGAATCGAAGTACTAAAATAATCCTGAAAAATTAAATACACCATATCTGGTGCGGGATACAACTATAAATACATATATTTGGATATTTTCATTAATAATGTTAATATTTTATAGAGAAGATGAATAATAAATATTGCGATGTATATTTTTATATTTTTGTATTTAATACTATTAGCTTTTGTGACAATCTTAAAAAAACCTCTCATTCTGTCTAAATTAATTATGAAAAAAATCAATATTTTATTTACATGGAATTGATCATAGCTTGCACAAGTGGATGTTTTTATTATTAGAACACTGCATGACTTACCATATATGTATTATTTTTATATATAATTTTTTTAACAATAAAACTGTACATACATATTATTATGATACACTAAACCAAATAATCAATTAATATAATAAAGGGAACCCATGCAGTGCTCTAATACTGAAAACATGTTTGCATCCTCAATGGGCAGACCTACGACAATAATACAATTAATAGATGAAAAAATTATATTAATATAATATATAAACAATATAAGAGTTAATTTTCTGATTTACTTTTAATTGATTGTTTGCTGTTTTGAATGCTAATAAATTTTTCTTTAATATCCAAGCTTTACTGTTCTGAATAAAGACGCCTCGATTATCTTGAGATACAAAGGTCATGTTTTATATTTCATTTAGTAAGAAAACAATGCTCGGTTATTGATAAAACATTAAGATGGATTGTTGTGATGAATCCTCAATAATATATGAGGAAATGATTGACGATCACACAATCCTGTTATTGAATCTTCCTGACTAATGCTTCCTAATAAAATATTTCAAAATACAAACTATCAAAATAATCTCACAAATCGTTTCCTTTGTCGTCTACTTGGAAATAAATGATAAATGGTTTGTCTGTATAGAATATTATTACGTGTAGTTGTATGAAGGCTGTTGAATTTGTATTATAGGTTGTAAGAAAATAAGTCAGAATTTTCTTTCAGAGCTGGTTTATTCCTTTGATGTCATCCTTTTTGTTAGTAGCCAAATCTCCAGTATTTTCTTCAAAACAACTAAGCAATTCTTCTTACTTTTCACTCAAAAGCTTATTGATTCAATACAGCGGAACCTCTCGTAACGAGCATAATTCGTTCCTGAATCTTACTCGTTATGCGAAACAACTTTCAATCATTTTACGCTTCATTTTATTTTTAAAGCTGTCTTTTTGTAACTTTTTCTTTGAGAATATTTTTATTATAAGGATTATTATATCCTTCTCCCTTTCAACGTCACTCGTCATAGGCAGTAAAATTATTCACAATTATTTTTTTTACTTCAAATGTATTCTAATTCAGTTATCTACAAACACTGCAGGTCTTGTTTTCAAAATCCGCTCAAGTCAAAAATGAGAGACTGGGATATCGGGAATAATATTAATAAAATCCCGATAGATAGTCTCGATCCAGGATTACTCTGATTTCCTGTATTGTAAGGTAAATACTGATTATTAAGTCGGTGACCTGTGTAACAAGTAATAGTTAAGATCAGTATGTATAAATTATTATAAATAATAATTATATTCATAAAACACTTGAATTAACCTGTTAAATAATATAATTCAAACAATTCGTCCAAAATTCCTACTTTACTCCAAATAGTTTTGTTTAATTAAGAGATCATCGATTAATTGTTCTAAGTTTCGATGAATAATTCAATAATCTAAGTTGTGGTTTATATCAAAGTGAGTAAAAGTGCTTAAAGAACACCGATTATATTATATATTTAAATAAAAATGTGGTAAGGAAGGCATGAATCGATAATCGGCATAAATTCAAAGTCTTGCTCTTTTCATTTTCGTTCCTTTCAAATTACCCAAAGGGAAACTTTTACTTCCACCCTAAAACTATACATGATACATTTATAACAAGTTTTCCCCATAAAATACACCTGCCCATACTGCTGATACATTATTTCATCGAATATATTGAAACACGATGGTGTGTACAAGGATACAAGAGAACAACACCGTATTGCAGCGCGTTTAAAAGTTTTTAAGTATAAAATGTCGTCGCTGAAAGCACTTATGTGAAAGAAGCCAACTGCCATTTTTATAAACCGTCCCGATGCTGCTTCTGCCTCGCCTTTTATATTCTTAAACTTATTTTATATCCTCTCATATAAGCCGATATATTATGTAGGCATTTCCTTGCCGATTTGGCTTAGATTGATTACGGTCGTTTGAAGAAAACGAATAGTGTGACCGAAGTAGTGACTTTTCCTCAAACTGGAAGTGGTAACCATTCGCATGGGAGAATATTTACCCACTTCTATTTATTTATAACCAACCTTGAGTAGTTCTATAGTCATACAATACGGGAAACGGATTTCGTGCATAGAATACTTACCCTACATTATATATCCAGAAAAAACTATATTATTATTATTACATGTTAACTATGTTTCTTGTTATTTAATTTGACAGCTACTTTGACGACTGACTATATTGCCATGTGAAAGTAAGTTTGAGTGAAAACAGACAAATTTGAAGTAACTATCATGTTGGTTTCTGACACATAACAACTAGTACTGTGTAACCACCGCATTAGACCGATACCACCGATATTAGAATGCCAGACAACTGGATATTATAAACAATTAATTTCGCGTCAATCAGACTCATCTATTTGGTCCGTCATATTGATATTTCTACATCCAGTTGTATGGCCTGCTAATATATCGGTGGTATCTATTAGACACGCTTGGAGGAAAATTATGATTGGTAATATCAATATAACTTTTTTTTTCATGTCAAGTGACGAGTGCTGCTCTATCGTCACGGCGACTTGGGATCTCTCGTAATGCTCTAGTGGTACTGCAGTATAATATATTAATATAATATGTATTTATAAATAAATGAAATTAAAATAAATTATATGATATTTTATTATACTTTTATGGTGTGACAAATATTCTGCTATGTATGTAAACATTTCGGCAGGTCAAGGCTCCAACAGCTTGACTGCAAGATCTGTCGATTTAAACAATTTAGCCATTTTATCTCTTATTATTAACAATTAGTTTTAATAATAAATAGTCAATGTTTCCAGTATCGGTTGCTTGTAGTAGTGTTGAGCAATAAATGATGGTGGTAATGTTATTTATCGGTGGTCTAAGAAGGACATGGAGCAGGTGGAGCAAGTAGCCTCCATTTCTTATCGATACACAGTAAAAAGTAACGTTAAGTGCACTCAATAATTCAAGTAACTGTCACCTTC
This sequence comes from Agraylea sexmaculata, assembly GCA_022606485.1. Lineage (NCBI taxonomy): Eukaryota > Metazoa > Arthropoda > Insecta > Trichoptera > Hydroptilidae > Agraylea > Agraylea sexmaculata. The sequence continues at coordinate 80,675 of JAGTTH010000358.1, forward strand.
ATTAAATAATATATGTACTATGATAGATTAATGGAAGTGTTAACAAGACCCTGACAAATGACACTTCCTCGTGTGATATTAAGTAAAATGCACATTAATTATTAAGTTCAGTTAACAGCTATCTCGTGTAACCCTAATCCAACTCCTGTCAACCTTGTCCCATCACCCTCAAGCAAAAACTATCTGATTTATCAAGTACATGTATGTTTATTTTGATAAATGGAGTGATGATACCCCCGGATGAACAGTGAGTGTAATATTAAGAGAAGCACTCCCCGAAGACAATAAGATTACTTTGATTCAATTAGCAGTCACGTGAGATGAGACGTATTCATCGGGGTTGTAATACCACCCTAATAATATAGTATTAGCGGTTATTTAATTATAATCGATAAGATATTTAGTTGGAACTCTCAGCGATCAATTACTTCCCAAATGAAGCCGCTAATGAACGTTGTCAATCACGTTCAATAAATGGAGCTGTCTCCGCAACACTCCGCCATTTTATACCATCGCAAATCTCATTTACTGTCGGAAAATTGAAATTCCTCTGCAGTGTGCCGCGATTATTAATACTGAGCCTAGCCAAGGATAAGTGTTGAGGTTATGTTTGGAATAGTCATTCTGCCCAGTTTTCATTTATTCATTTAAAATCAATCACAGTCTGGCCACAACTTGTCACTCGGCCTTAAACTACCACTACAGGGTTGCTCTACTATTCTGAAACAATTATAAATACCACAACGACGAGCCTATTTCCCAAACAGACCTATTATTACACTCTGGCCATTTCTATTTATATTATTATTAGCAAAGAACTCATTTTGCTGGTATTAAAATTTACACGAAGCATTAGGTTATACAAGTTTATAAAAGGCCAATTAGTAAAAACATTCTATAAAATATTACCAGTAGCGCCTCGTGACAATTTGTACTGCGCTAGAGAAAAAAAGGTAAATTGCCATCTATCGGCGATCGAAAAAATATCGATAGATAATTAATTAAAGTTTTTAATGCCTGGTTAGTCAGTGCGAGTTGGCATGCGAGTGAAAACAAAAAAGGTTAAAGTATCTAACTCGCATGCGAGCTACTGGCCTACTCGCAAGTCCTGGTTACACAGTGCTATCTACGGGTTAGTTAGGTTACTGTGTAACCAGCACATAAGGGTCTGTTTTCTTCAAGCAGTGAGCTCTCTAACTCGACTCAAGTTTTTGTACAATTATTATAGTACAACCCAATTCATTTGCACCAAAATGAAAAGGTAGCTCACTTTTTTAATAAATTTTGCTGAAATAGATTAAGAAATCATTCATATAGCGCTCATTGTATGGGAATTCGACTAAATTATATACTTTTCAATCATTACACTAATCTATACAACCTAATTACATTACGATCTTCATGAAAAAAATATAACCTAGTGTTATATATCTATTCTACACAATCATTATATTTTTATACGCATACCTATAATATTTATATTAAATTAATACGACCAAATTGTCTAAAAAAAACTCGATTTAAGCAGTCAAACTATTTCATCGATTTACTCTTTCTATAACAATAATTAATAATATATATATAAGAAACATTTGAAGAATGATCATGAATCGTATATTCTACATAACCTCCGGCCCGTATAACAGAAATAATGCCTCAACTCTCGGTGGCCCCGGTTAGTTGCACATGACAGTAGCTCTCCCTCTATTGCACCTAATCACACATAAAATTTACTATGAAACAGTTCAAATAGCTGTATAACCACTGCATAATGCTATGTTTAAAAGCAAACTTATGTTGAAATATTATTAAAAGTGAAGAGTGATGGGACATCCCTAAGTGTAAGCCGTGGACAAAGACGGATTGGATGGTCCGAGTTGAAAGTGGCAAAGCTATTTCCAAAGTAGATGCATCCAAAAAAGCAGTAGTCGAGTGTAATGTAGTATTGTAGAGCAACCCTTGGTTGTGCCCCCACTTAATTGCATTCTTCTAATTGAATTCCCCTCGAAGTGCTCCTTCTTCTGCTCTTCACTTCTCATTACTCCCAGATCAATCCGACTAATCGCCAATTTATTTTTACTCTCTGCCGCTGTCTCCAATTAAACTACATCATTATATGAACCACCCTCAGTTAAATATACACAATGCAGTGCATTATAATGTGACAAAGCATAAAAGTTTCACGATCTCTGTACTTCTCTATCATGCCATAAGACTAACTGTTGAAAATTGCATGATTTGTCAATCCTTTAGTACAATAACATATTGTCTATTATTGTATTAAATATACAAGTTATTATTACTTCCGTAACCTTACTTATTATCTGAAAAAAATATTCATTTATTTTTAATATAAATGTCCCAAAACATGCAAAACACACTAAAATATCATTATCTCCACATAGAAATATATTAAAAAGTTTATTTTCATCCGCTGTTTTACGCACTACTGTTCAATTTTTTAAATTTTTTATTAATGATATTTGTGTAAAAGATAATATTTTTTGGACTTTTGCTGTTTTTCCACCAGGATCTTCAATTGCAAACTATCAAACTGAGTCTCAATTCAATATTTGAATTCTCATTAATATTATTTTATCATTCTCCCGAAAGTTATACTGTAATAAAAATGACATTATCAATATAGGTACTGGTTGACACAAAGAATGATGCATTTTTTATAAATATGTAATGTAATACAGAATAATCTAAAATTATTAATAATTTAATGGTTTTGCATAATATTGTATAACATTATTTATAATACATCAAATCAGTAATTATGACACTATAGAACTTCTCATTTATATGTCTGCGCAATATAGTATTTTTTTGTATATCAGCTGTTTTTCCGCCAAGCTCTTCAATTTTTAAAACAAATACCTTTCTTTACCAATATTTTCTCTATAAAATAAGAGTTAGTGACTTTTGGCTTGACAACGATGATATTGTCGCACAATTTTTACGATATCATATATACCGAAATCCCGCTCGAAGAAAAATGCTCCATAAAGAATTTGTAGATGTTTTCCATTTCCTGTGAGAAAATTGAACTGCGGTAGAAATATACACATATTTTATTATTTGATTGTAAGATAAAACAATGTGGAAAACTAAGAGAAAAGTGAATTTGAAATGTTTATGTGGGCGGAGATAAGCTTGAAGCTAGTAGAGAGGCTTTGAATATTTCATAGCGTATAAATCAAACATGCCACAAATCTGAAGAAAATTCTTGTCTTACTTTCACCCGTCATGCCTTTTTATTTATGAACACCTTCCAGATGAGGTTATCTTCAACTAGAACACTCATTCTCAGACTGGCAATATTGAGAAAGCGTATAAAACAATTAAAAGTTATCATTATGGATTGAATAGAGCACTGAATATATTATCAAAGTTATCAGCCATCTTCCCGAATGGCCTATCAAAACTTTTCACAATCAAAGTTAATAAAATTTTACTGGCTCTCGCTATTGTACTGCTACTCCCTTATCCTCGGCCACCCTTCCATCCACCAGCCACACGCCCGTTGCTTCTCAATATTTTTATTATCCCGATACGCTTTTACGTTGTCTTCTCATTTCAATAATACATATGAATCTCCATGCGTAAATATTAACATATTTTTTATTAGAGATAATTTAATAATTGTTTAACCCAATCTATCATATTTGATCGATCAAAGCCGGGGACTTTTATATTTTTTTGTATTGAATTATAAAACAACATATATTCAACAATATTCAGTTTAAAAAAAGAGACGCACTCATATGTATGATGAAAAGATAAACCATTTTGAATAATCAACTGACGAGTGCTGCAATATCATCACTGTGACTTGGGATCCCCCGTAATGCTCTAGGGGTACTGCAGTACGATATAATAATAATATGTATGTAAATAAATAAATATATAAATATTTCACATCTATTGTCTTTATATCGCTTCATTGCACTTTATGCGAAAACGGGAAGTATTCGTATAAAAAATAAAACTGACATTGGCACATCTGAAGAGAAATTTTCACAGAACCGTTGAAAATTAAGTCAATAAGTGACATTTTTATAATATTGGAATGTTAAAATAAAATTCTCGGTAATATTTCATATATTTTCCGGGCAGCTTTCGATTTTCATTTTTTGTTGAAACGAAATGTATAAAAATACATTTACCTAAAATCACCTATGTGCGTTTTTCTGCGGGAAACCATTTCATTGGTCGAAATAGTGTTAGCAGGTTTCAGTCATAGTTGTTTGCTTATACGTACTTTACAGTGTTTCTTTTCAAAATAGGGCGACCATATTAATTGCGAGATAAATTAATAAATATGTGCACCGATATTATTATGGCTTCCTATATTTGGCAGACGTTGTATAAAGTGTTGATAATGGCTGTGAAATTGTGACCGAGGGAAAGGGAGATTGTGAAATATTCGAATGCAACCCCAAAACAAGGGGAATAACTTTTAAACTGGCTGATATTCCCTTCTTCCTGGATGATGTCCCTTCCTTTACCTACTATTTCCATCGGATAATCGAAAAGTAAATTTCACTCTTCGTTCTCCTATCATCGATAGACTTGACAAATCCCCCGCGAGTGAATATGCTTTTAAATAAATAATAATCGGAAATAGTACTTTATTTTAATAAATGCAAACGCGTGAACTGAGTCGTGTTTGAAATACTTGTTTTTCAGCACCTGTCGCCATTACAGCACAAAAACGCGCTACGTGATTATTCAAGCTTATTATCCCGTGGCGTTATACAACTTGTCTAAATTTATTTATAGAGAATTTGGGATGGAAAAAATAATGAAATATTACCGAGAATTTCATTTTAACATTCAAATATTCCAATATCATAAAAATGTCACTTATTGACTTTATTTTCAACGATTCAGTGTGACACTTCAGAACACTGATAATGCCGAAAATTATTGATTTAATTTAGATTATTTGTCCTCGTCCAAATTTTTCAATATTCTGGTTTATTATTTTTTAAAGAAAACAGATCAATCTTTTATTGAGTAAAGAAAAAAACATAATATAATATATATTCTATTAGTGCAAATCTTTTTGGCTTATTTATATGAGATTAATGAGTGAGTATATGATGTTAGTATCGTATGGCAACACTGTTCATTGCCCTGTAATAAATAATTCGATCATTAATTATTGTTTTTATATTTTATACGACACATATAATATAGATAAATTTATTGCATAATCTGCTAATGGGAATCTCACGCTTTTCAAAAATAGACTTTATTGAGGGATCAGCTTTTTACCATATGAAGACTCTACTTTTCAAAAAGGCTAAAAACAATAGTTATGTTGCTCCCTCACAATTTGACTTAATGTATAAAGTCAGATGCTGATATTTTATATAAGGAGGTATGAATGTATCGTCAGCATTTGATTTAGTTAGTTATTATGTATGTATATGGAATAAGACATGAATGTAATGAAATGCAGGTTTGATGTGTTAATCAAAGCAGGGTTGTGTAATTGCAGATCTGACTAGATAAATAGTGTAATAATACATTGATGGAGGAATAATGTCCACCGCCCCCATGTAATATCAGCAGAATTATATGTTGAAAAGACAAAAGGGCTTTTCTTGCTTATCTTAATGTATATCTCGACCTACTACCAACTACCAAGGAGAAGAATACTACGCCATTATTATATTCAAAAATACATATAATAATTGAGTGTGAAAGTGTCGGTACAGTATGTTACAATGTGTATGTATGTATGACAATACACTGCAATAATGAAACCGATTCACTTTCATACACAATATCATTTCCTCTACACAATACAATAACATACTGCATACTCCACTACTAATAAATGCAATTACTGCTTTACTCGGAAAAATACACTTTATCTGAACAACGAGCTGGCTCCACGCTCTTTTATTAAATCTATTATTGAATACAATCTATCGTGGATCTGTTCATATTTATATTACCTTTAAAAAATTGTTTCCAAACCATACAGTTTATGAATATGTATTCACACAGAAACAAGACATAATTTTAGTCGGTTAAAGTTTGAGAAGGAAATTGAGGACAATTAATCTTACTTATGAGTATTCAAGTCCAGGAAAATAGAATAATCGTAGATCCTCGTTCTTCTGGTCGCAAAAGTCAATCAAATCATTTTTTTTATTAATTCGAGCAGGTTTTGAACCCATGACCACAGTTATATTTGTAGCCACGTGTCTTATACACCAAGAAATTACTAGAATTAATAAAAAAAATTAATGATAAATACACCTTTCAAATCAGGACATCAGGAATAACTTGGATCGAGATTATCTATTGGTATTTTATTAATATTAATTCCGATCTCTCTGTCTCAATAGCAAAGAACATGTCTCTACGAACCTCCAACGAAATATACTAGCTGACAAGACCGGTGGCCGGACAATTGAGAAAGAAACATTAACATTGAGTAAAGTAAACTCAGTAACGGACATTTCAACATAGGACAAATCATAAGGATACAAACTCAACACTGAGACAAATCTTTTTTATTTTTAAAGTTTAAGAACACGAAACAACCATACACAATTCTTATGTCTAATTAAATAAATTACCTCAATGAGCTTATATATATATATATAATATATATATATATATATATATATATATATATATATATATATATATATATATATAGATATATATATAGATATATATATAGAGATGCCAATAATACTTGTAAAGACGTCAATACCATAGCAGGCGCAGAAGAGGCAACGCATACAGGTAGGCACCAAAGAGTTTCGTGTGTTATCCGCTTGGGGCGCTCCTTCTACCGCCTCGCCACCTCGCTAATTCAAATTCTATTGCGTGCACATGTATGAGTGACTGGGCATATTCGAATGTATGACACACTATTGCATGGCGCTTCTATAGATAAAAATTGGATTACCAAGTTACCAATTAAATGCTAATATTGATTCTATCATCATCGATTGGTATAAAATTTATATTTTGGTAGGCATGTCTTTCTAATTAACACTACAGGCAAAGATCACAGAATATACATAATTCAATTTTCCACTCCGTTGGGTGATGTGTATTCGCATCGTAAAGGAAATAGGTAAATGTAAAAATCCATGATAAATAGTATAGTAGAGCAGGTAAGAGGCGGTCAGGGGGCGGTCAGGGGGCGGGGGTGGTGATGGTGGTGGTGTTAGTCCACCTTCAGGATGATGAGGGAAGGCGCAATAGTATTAGAGTTCTAGTCACGTGAAGGTAGCTGGACCTTAGGTTTAGCCTCATATCAACACCTATGTGACCTTTCATAGGATCCTATCAACACCATTGATAAATCAACCTTTGCCACGCCCAACACGGCCATCCTCAATCTCGACACCATCTTAATACATTCTATCTTCAATCACCATTTTATCATCGTCTCAATATACTTGTACATCTACTAAATCAAGACTCTGCTTGGACTTAGTTATATTACATAGTATACACACTAATAGATGAAGACGCTATGTAATTTTTTTTAAATACTTAACCATTTAGTATGATCAAAACTTCAATATGTTATTTACGCCTCGTGGGCCTTTTTTGAGAGGGCTTATACAAATTTGGTTTATTTTAGATACAACAACGTGTTAATTAATTGTCTGTCGATGATCTTAAATATTACTAGTTACACAGGTCACCGACTTAATAATCAGTATTTACCTTACAATGCAGGAAATCAGAGTAAACCTGGATCAAGACGATCAATCGGGATTTAATTAATATTATTTCCGAACGTAAGTCGTAATAACCGATAAAATCATTTAATTTTTTTCTACTAATTTTGGTAATATGTATAATGTTGAATTAGTATTCAAATAATATTAAAACTGTAGGGAAATTGTATAATAAAAAAAATACGCCATTTACTCAAAACTATCGTTTTGAAGCAAAACCTTTCATTTTTTGGTATCTTCAATTATTATTTTTATTTATTTATTATAAAAACATTTCATGGAATAAATTTATGCTTCAAAATAATAAAACACCATTGATATGTATATCCCAGATTTACTCTGATTTCCTGAGTTGTAGGGTGAATACTGAGACGATTATTATGTCGGGCAAAGCCCCTCTTTCAGACCTCTATAATTGTAACAGTTAAATATTTCATCGATAGGTATATTCTATAAAATGAATTAACGCAATGTTATGTCTAGACTAAATTTCAAACATCTTTTAAAAAAGATTCCCGAGGGACAACAATAAATAAATTAATTAAATTATACAACGATTTCATCCAAATATAAACATCCTGATTTCTCAGTAATACTTTATATTTACAATACAAGTTTAATGTTTGTATTTGATTTCCACGAATTTATTTTTCAAAAGGATTATTCTTTCGCATTCTTTACAATCACGGTAATAAAAATGATTCATTTAAAACATCAATACTGAAATATGAAAATTTTAGATAATTTTATTGGGATTTTAATTTTTATTTATTGTAGACAAGAGATCAAGTTCCAGACAAATTGAGAGGTCTGACAAAAACTTTCGATCGATCCAAATATCTGTTTTTATTTTTATTATAATGAAATGAGTGTAGAACAACAGAAGTCCAGATTCCTTATAAGGAAATCAAAATGTAATTTAAAAAGCCATATAATTCATGGTTAATGCACGTGGACCGAGACTCTAATCCAATTTGAAAAGTTTCTGAGTAAAGTAGAGCAGAGCAAGCATCCAAGCCAAGACACTCGTAAATTCATAAAAATAAAATTTGACAGGCGTCCGTTTTATGACATCTCATCTTTAATTATTAGAAAGATCGTAAAAATACGATAAGGCTTAAACCACGTCACTCTTCGTTCGTCGTTCAATTAAATGAATTCATTTATCAGGTGGAAGCGATCAATTTCACCAATCAAGCCACACAATTAACAGTCGAAATAATATACATCAACTGAACATTCATCGGAAACAGAACTCGGATATTGGAAATTGTGATACATTCTTTATGTTTTAATTGATAACTGTTCGTTACTATTACATTGACTAATTTAATCAATGCCCCTGAAAGCCTTTACAAGGCTTTCGACAAATACATAACACGAAAAACTAACAACCATCAAAACCCTTTAAGACTTTTGCAGGGTAATTGAGAACAAAAGCAAATAAAAAAGGTGCATGTACATAGGTATAAGAGAAATATAATAATATACATAAAAGAGGACAAAATAATATATATAAAAATCCACGGATTCTTCATATATTATAAAAGGTAAGAATACCAACAAAGTAATTTTTATTTCGTGAAATTTTAAGTATAATAATGATAATTTTAACAACATCTGTCAGCGTGCATATATTTCTGTATAAACTAAATAACTGAATTATAATAAATTGCATTAAAGCGAAATAATTCTGAATAATATGAATTAATCTCAATATACCAATCATCTCAGGCTTATATCGATGTTTATTCACTGTTTTTACACTTAATATAATATTAAAGTGTGTAAGATCTCTGATTTGTTCAACTGATTTACTTTTTTATTATTTATTTTTTATATTTATATATTATTCATATATTATAACACTTTCTTGTTTATTTTTCTACTTATGCCATTTTTTTTAACTTTTTCTCTTATTTTTACTCTCATGTTCCATCTGAAGATTGTTGGATTATCATCACTGCGACTTGGGATATCTCGTAATGCTCTAGTGGGAATGCAGTATGATATATAATGTGTATATATTTAGAAAAATAATAATTATAAATAACTCAGGAAATTGATAAAAAATCTTTATATCATACATCAATGAAACAACGTTAAACAGTGCTTTTTCATCCATGATATGATATGGAATAACACTGTTTTATTATTGTTAAATCATTATAAAAATATACGGGGACAGAATGCATATATAGATAGCAATTTAAAGATGAAATATGTTTGTTAAAAAGGTATTCTGCGAGAGCATTATCCCGCCATGCCATCAAATGTCAATAAATTACAAGGACAATCCCATACGCACAGTAACGCCATGCATTTTAAACACGTCATTATATTTTATGTGGCCCTTGCACAATGCCACGCTTCAATATTATCATTAATAAATATATATATATATTTAATAGAGTAGCTTTTATATAAAAACAGTCACAGCGCCGGGTGGAAGCAGCTTGTTTTAATTACTAAAGTCTGTTTCATACATGGCGTCCTTTTCAAACTGGGATATACCTTAATCCTGACTTATTCACATTCTATTGCGACCGGCTTTTGCGGGTTTATTCCCAGAATAGTCCCGGCCAACGTTTTCCGAATATTAAATTGAAAAATATATGTTGCGGCAAAAATACTGGCACTTGAATTACGACGATATCCACCCACTTCAAACAACTTGAATTATTCAATTTAGCAGTGTATTTAAATTTATGGTACGACTCGGCGCTGCTGAAAATTATCCGAGCAATTTTTCATCGTTTGCAGACTCGCTCGTGTCTAAAAGCCCTAGTGTGTTTATTAAATAATTAATAGTGATCACTGATGGCTTTGAAAGCGAGTCTTTGTGCTAGTGGGATAGTTGATAGTAAAGCCACAGGGGAAATCAGAGACAGGTGAATATGCCAAGGTAAAAGACGCCATTTTAATTATCCTCCACACCTCTTAAAACGCATCTTTTATCTTTCCCTTCTCTTGCATACTTTTCATTTCCCACTATCTATCATCAATGTCAAACACATTATATTATCACCAGATTCTGTCAAATGCCATTTTCCTATCCTATAAACAGATCTATTCCAAGTGGGTGTAATGAAGTGCTTTGACATATTCGAGCTCTTCAACTCTTCCTTTAGAATATTGCTTTATTGCAGGAATTTTTAAATTGATTTGATCGGTTATTACGATTGGGAGATGGGGAATAATAATTATAAAATTCCCAATCGATGGTCTTGATCCTGGTTTACTCTTTATTTTCTTGTATCGTAAGGTAAATACTGATTATTAAGTCGGTGACCTGTGTAACTAGTAATAGTTAAGATCACCGACAAATAACACGTTGTTGTGTAAAAAAAAACCCTCTCAAAAACAAAATAATATTTTAAATTGTACCATATAATGAAAATGTAAGCCGTGCAGTGCTCTCTACAATTGTGAGCGATTGGAAACCTGATTTTCATCCTCTTGGCTGAGCTTTGCTTGTAATGCAACTTTTTGTCACTTTTGGTAAAAAAATGCAACATTTCATCCCTTCTCGACTAAATTTGGACTTCATTCCAACACGAAAAATAGCACAAGCTTTGCCAAGAATGTGAAAAAATATTATATAAATATATCAGGTTACGAGTTTTTAACATTCATATAATAATTGAGAGAATTGTTTTTATAAAATCAATTTGGTGTTTTTACCGATGTATACATAGGTATACAGAATGAACTGCCAATCAATAAAAATATTTTTAGGAGACGAAGGATATTGAAAATAAATCTCTCCATCGGGTGACAATATTAAAAATGTGAATGGTATAAAAATACATATTTTTGCGACACATCTCCTCCCCTATATTATTTTTAATAATAAAAATTTTCATTTTATAACATCGGTGGTCATTTAATATTATATTTAAATTTTAGCATGTACATAAAAATATATATCAATATAAAATTTCATCTTTTTAAATTGTTTAAAACATTTTTTGAGGTTTTATAAAAAATTGAGAATGCCACAAAATAATGCTACATTTTAGAGCCAAATTTTGGCGGACTCTGATAATTACACAACAATTACATTGATTATCAATATAACCTTGTATTCGTTATTTTTTCTTCTTTCTCTACATCTTAAAGGTCGAGCTCCGGATGCAGATACTTTGTCGGCTTTTCGTTTGATCTAATCATCGGATTGAAAACTAATTCTTAATACAGATGTAATAATTGTGATTAAATAATCGAATGATTTTTTTATGAAAGGAGCCGCCTTGTGGCCCAGTGGTTAGTGTAACGGATTCGTGAGTGAAGACTCCCGGGTTCGATTCACGGCACCGGAGTCACTTGGTAGATCTAGCTTAGCAAACTAGATCTTAAGTACTCATTGCTGTGTGGTGGCCTGGGAAACCATCTCTACTATATTCTCCCGTAAAGGCCAAGGTGGCCTGGCCAACCCCTTATAAAGGGACTCCCGTCAATAGGGAAGGCGTCACGGTATTTATTTATTTTTATGAAATGCTAGAGATAAGGTGTGAGATTTATAAAATATATAGAATGTAGTAGATATAGAGAAGAGCAGGGTGAATAGGGACGGGATGAGCAGGATAGAGGCGGGATGAGTGTATTTGTAATATTATCAGTGTATATTGTAGACATGACACTGTGGCCGCATACCAAACACATTCTTGGCAGTCCCTGTTGTGTCACCCTGTGGTCACTACAGGGTTGACCATCCCTCTGAATCACCAATCTGAATCGACTATAATTACTGGGGGTAGACAACCCTGCGTGTTGCCACTAATATGATTAGTTCCAGTATTCCACGCACGAGTACTCCGTGATCCGGTACGTCAACAGCCGCCCTTTCATCTGATACGGGTTACACTACTATCATCATCATCACTAATAACATCACTTTACATTTATTATGCAATCGGAATGCCTTTTCAGAGACCGACAATCACATTTGCTTAATAATGTGACAATAGGTTAACTACCTTTCTACATTTGATGAGTCTTTTCATATAACTCGTTTACCTTGGTTCTTAGAACCACAAGTTGAGGTTCGTTGGAAACTAAAGACCTGCAATTGGATTAAATGGAAGATGATTTTACGCCAAGCCCAATTATGAAACTTTTGTGCTGAGGCTGATGTTTATTTATCTCGTGAATTATAAATAAAACATATCATATCATATTAGTAATCCGATTATAACCACAATCGGGCGACAGCGTGACGCCAACTTCTAAAAACGAGGTCAGGCTTGCAATTTATTTGCAAATTGTCACAATTATTTATTTATTTATATAATAATGTACATCTTATTGAGGCATTTAAATGCAAAAAAAGATGTATAAGATAATCAAAATAAACAAGGGTGAACTTATAATAACTGAGAATATTTTAGGGGGTGATGTGGTATCGCAAATATAAGCGAAAAAATATATTGAATAATTTAAAAAATGAAATTAATAATATTAATTACGTATAAACAGACACAATACACACATAACAGTCACTAATGAGTACTTCACAGAAACAGTTTATTCCAAAATGGTGGCCCAAACTCAATTCCAAAAGCACAGTTATTTGAAATAACTGTGAATCCCAAACAAAATATTATTTAAAATCGCAATGAAAGTTTGATTAAAAGTTGATTTAATAGCTTGGATGGATAATTTTTGGGATGAAATTGGATTCATCCCAAAATTTTTTTTATTGAAATGTGTTAGAGCTCAATTCAGCATGTGATTTATAAACAATTTTTTGCAACAAAAATAGACGATTTTCATCACATTTATTAAGTAGAAAAAATTGGTAGGAGCGACAAATTCAGGATTTGTATCAAGTGAAAGACACCAACGCTACGTCACTGACTTTTATCTTTGAATTATTTTTAAAATCTCTCTGAAAATGTATTGAACCAGAATAGTAAGTGATAAATATTGAATAGAAAAAGGAATGCATGTGCAGTGTCGTCAATGGTGTTCAATTTATTTGCAGGTGGTTTTTGCATGGCTTTGACATTCCAATCCCACTGATATGACATCGCCTGCTGAAAATCCTGAAGAATCCTCCTTGCTGAATTAGTGACAGTCACAAAAGCCGGTTGAATGTTTCAGAAGCGATACGGGGATTATTGTTAGTTAGGAAGTGTCCATTGTTGAGCAGATCAAAACAGTGACTATTATAATGTATAATTGGAATAGAAGGCTTAGTGTGTGCAACCTAAGATAACAAACAGGTTCAACGATTGTATTATATACATGTATTAATATAACAGTATATCGGAACAGCTGTAAAACAAGATGGTCGTAAAGTACAGTGGCATGGAAACCCCAACATTAACACATCACTCCTGTTCTGCTTTGCTTTTTACATTATTCTAGTCGACCTAAATAAAATACACTTTTATTGAGGTTTTACTGCATCACCTTCACATCCTCCAATGCACTTAAACACTCAGCGAGTTAAAATATTATAAGGTAGGTTAAATAGAATTAATTAACATTTTTTCCAAGCCTGAAAAACAGGTTTTCAGGGACTTCTTAAGAATAATATAGACCCTTATATGTATATGACCTTTCAAGTAATATACAAGGTGGACTTGAATTAACTGAGAATATTATAAGGGATTGTAGGGTATCGCAAGAATATTTTATTATTATTATTAATTAAAAAATTCGAGTTTGGGCCACCATCTTGAAATCAGCTGGTTCTGTGAAGTACTCAGTAGTGACTGCCGCGTGTGTATTGTGTCTGTTAAATACGTGATTTATATTTAAATTTTTAATTAATTATAAAAAATCTCACATTTACTTCAAATACAAATCTAAATCTGCTAGTCTATTTTTTATTTTTATTAATAATTTTTAGGTTTACTAAATGCGGATGCCTCACGCGGTCTGGATTAGGATTTTATGTAAACATTTCGGTGGACCATATCTGAAAAAGAGACTAAATAAATAGTGTTTCCATGTTATATCAAGCTCTATATTGAATTATTTTAAAATCAGCATGTAAAATAATATTTTTAAATAGTCTGTCCCATTGTTTCTACAGAGAGTTTACCTATTCTTGTTTACCTGTATAGTGTAACTTATTATTTTCATTTATATCAACAAGGACTACGGTATCATCATGGCGGTCGTTTGTAAGTGAGTCGTACTAAAGCTGATAGTATTGGTGCGTGTACGAACAGACTAGAGCTGGAGTACGCGCATACGCAACGCACGCACTCACTCTCATTATTATATTCAATACTGTTTGTTGGGTTTGTATCCTGTAAAGCTGTTGTGGTACAGTAGTCTGATATTTTTTTATTATATATTCATAATATTTTATTAAATATAGAATTTTCATTAGATATTGTATCGATTATTTTACAATTCAAAGTAATCAATGAAAACATGTGAATTCGTTGTGAAAAACCTGTATATTATATGAGATGAAAACCGAAATGAATTCATATGAATTTCATAATAGTGTTGTGGAACAAGAACTCCAATGTGGAACAAGACCCAATAATAAAAGCTTACAATATTGTCGTGTGTTTTCATATAAAAAATAGTCTGAAAATGACAGTATTGTGACTGAAAACAATATGGCTGATTGGCAACACAGAGAGTGGAATAATATCACAGTATGTAATATAAATTTATAATAGTTTACTGAGTCCAGATGTGCAGGTATTCATACAAATATCATACACAATGCTCTCAGCTCACAATACATGCCATTCAGGATAAATATATTGTCCTAGATTAACAATTTATAGATGAGTCTTTGTGCTAATAATACATCGATTTGTTTGGTGTCGTGTTTTGATAATAGAAGATGTCTGAAAGTGACTTAGTCCCGGTGGTATTAGGTTCACAGCTTTTAACGTGTCACACTATTCTTTACCTTTTTTGAAACTCAATATCCAGCGATATTTTATCTCGGCCTTTTTGCAAAGCTGCCGTATTATGTTTTAGTATTTTCAGCCTCGTCATTGAAAGTAGAAAAGACTTTCTTTTAAAAGAGTTGATCGAGGATAAGAGGCGCCCTCGTCATTAAGTGGTGTCTTAGTTAAAGTGATTTCCAATTAGATTAATAGTAATGTGTGATCCATGTGAGTAGTTCTCCTGAAAGATTGATGATCACCAGCTAAAGTGTCTGTTGCATTCAATCCAAATGCCTTATCTTGATTACTTTTCCCGACTACAGAAATTTACTCCTGTATTTCAATGTGATTAATTTTGTATATTGGTCCGCATAAGTTTCACTCGTCCTTAAAGCTTGGGATTCCTAGACGTGCGTCGCCGTAAACGTACACCGTAAATATTAGTAATAGAGTTGCTTTGCTGTAATTTTGATCGGTTTTTTGTTAATTAGTGCATCGCCCGAGGCTCATACGAGGCATTAACTAACAAAAAAACTATCATAAGTGTAGCTAAGTAACTCTACTGTCGTATTTACGGTGTACGTTTACGGTGACGCACCCCAAGTAATCCTAATCTTAACAAAATTATGCTGATTAAACCAACCAATAAAATTAAATTATAAATAGATCTTCACACTGATAGTTTTTGTAGTTTAGAATTCATTTTTTACTGAACAAGTGTAAAACATTCTATTCAATATTTTAATTTTGTGTGAATTCTTGATGGGGAAATTGAAATAAAATAAGGTTGAATTTGAAGTGGAAAAACCTTAATGAATAATATCTGCCTGCAAAAATGCCTGGGAATTCATTACTTAACAGCTATCCACAAGTAATAGCCAAAGTAAAGCTGAGCGATGGCCAATCGTGTAAAGTAATTTTAAAGTTTTCAGTAAACTGACCAAATAATTTTACTATACAACATGTGTTTAATTAAAACGGCCCAAATATTTTTTTCTTATATAAAAAAATATTACAGGTCAAAGAACTACGCAAATTAAGTGAACAGTGTTGCCATACGATACTAGCATCATAACCTGAATCATTATTAACAACCGATTAATAAATTCTCAAACTGTCATAATAAATTATACAACATTTCAAAAATACATACCTAAAATTAACAGTGAATAAGTCTGATTTGCTTTATTTTCAAGGCACTGTTATTTAGAAGTTTAATGGTAGCTGCTTATTATTTTTATAATAATAAAATTGTTATATATTTATACAAATATATAGTTTTATTGAAGTTTAATGAAATCACACACAGTTGACTTACGAAGATAGAATTTCAGTCTGAAGTAAAATGTTAGTATTTTGATAAATTTTCTACAATTTGTCTTTAATTGAAGTTAAAATATTTCAAAGGCTTTTATAATCACAGCATCACATCAAAAAAACTGGCTAAATATTTTTTTATTATATACATTTTTAATTAATTATAATGTATATACTACAGCTTTAAAGTCGTCAGTTATTGGATAAGAAAAAAACGGGAACAATATTAACGTCGAGAGACTGAAGGCCCGCCGAAATGTTTACATTAATACCCAAATTCAGACTGCAATAAAAAACTAGCACAATACTTATCCCGCCCTTAAAATATAATATTTTTATGTTGTATAAATTAGATAGACAACCTCAGATAGACAACCTCATTCGGGAGATAAAATATCATGTATAGATAATTACTAGAAACTATTCATCATCAACCTGAATTTCAACCCCCAGAATTTGTGCGTTATATCGAGATTGTAGTGTATTATCTAAAAGTTTTAATAAATGTTATAAAAATGTGTGGTGTATTGTAGTGTATGAAATATCTGAAATTGAATTTAGGGCGGTGACAGTGCCATATGCTCTATCCTGCCAACTCCTGACACTTCTGCTGTCACCTCCGCCTACATTTTATTATTATATTTGACTTGAACCTGGGCTGGTGTAGTTATAGTTATTACTGCGGTGGTCAAGTATTTGCTTGGCCCGGCTTAGCGCCTAATTAAACCAGCCGGAGCCTCTTATTGCCTTTTACTCAAACACAAGATTCGGCCTCATATTAAAACAGCCTCCTACACTCTTGCTACTGGCAACACTGACTCACCCTCACCTTCTACTACTTGCAGCTCTCTCATCATTCAATCGAGGAATTATTAGCCCATCTATGAATCAATCATTGTGTAAATAAAGCTAGCTCATGTGAAAAAAAGTATATTATGATTTAGGGTTTGGGTGGATTGATAAGATATCTTTCCGTAAAATGAAATTAGTGCAAAAATAAATACTTCATGGCTACAAAATTAAAAAGCAATTAGTATAAAAATCTATGGAAGGATTAGCTTCATTTCAACCAGCTGTATTGGGTGATTTTTTCATCTTAATAATAGAGGGGTATGGTGGAATAAGGGCGAATAACCTAATACGCCCATTTTCCGTAATCTATATAAAAAACATCTGATAATTATTCTCATTTTTCTGTTATCCAAGACAATATTAAAATATAATGTTTTACTAGATTATCTCGAAATTGATAATTTCAGTATACGCCCTTATTCCACCCAGTCCAGATTTAATTTTAATAGAGATTCATAAGCTTTTGCCGTACTTTTCCATTATTAATTTGAATAAATGCTGCTGAATTTTATAGATACTATAATAGTTCCGGGAAAAAGATCGTTTTGATCCAGATTTACTCTGATTTCCTGGATTGTGAGGCGATTATTAAGTCAAACGGAATAGTAATAGTTAAATAAATCACCGAAAATGAATTAACACAAAACCAAAATATAGAATAAAGCTGATGTAATGTGCAAATAAATTTATATTGATTTTCCGGTTAAAAATAAGTTTAACTCGACAGCAAAGTGAAAGTGAATTTTCAATTTTCCTCCGCGACCTTATTTGAAAATTTACATTTTATTGTATTCGTTATATTCGCGGCACACTTTATTGAAAATTTGTATATTCCTAAAATACTGGTGCTGACGTAATAATGTATTATAAATGTATGTGTTGTGTTTAATAATAGTAATAGTTAAGTGTAGTAATTGGCTTTGTTATCTTGTAGAGGAACTTAGTCCAAATAAACGGAAGTGTATGTCAAAATAAAGCCCTTTTGCCAAATCTCAGCTCTAAAGACCACATTCACACCAAACAATGCCTATTACTAAATACCCATTATACTTAGTGTATTATATGTACTTTCTCAGCTTTCACAACCTCTTGTTTATTTGTTATTGATAAATCAATTATACTAAAATCCGATGTATGATTTAAATATACATATGATTGTAACCCAGGTGGTATTTATAAAGATAATATGCAAACACCTAATATATATTCTTATTATAATAAAATCTAATAAGGTATATGTTTGCACCAGTATTTATATTACGATAAACACTCCTTAAAAACTGCAAATTTGTATACCGTTCAACAAAATAATCACTTCATCCACTTTTAGAATGGTAATTTATTTAACATAATAAAAGTGGGCGATTTTACCATTGAATTGTGATTTTCGTAAATAAAAATGTACATTAAAAAGTGATCATATTTTTTACAAATTGTGATTTTTTTTGCAAGACAATTTTTTGTTAAGTAAGGTCTACGTTTTTATGCTAATAATATATCAATTTTAAACTCATTAACCGTGTATAGTTTTTTTTCATATAAATCGAAATATGAAGGAAAAAAGCTTTTTTTCCATTCACACATTAGTTTTTTTAAAACTCCCTTAAATACTTACTATATAAATATTAAATAATCATAGTATTTTTAGTTCTGGACAATTATACTATGGGGAACGGGTAGTTGCCCCCATGATTGTGGGTCCGGATTATCAGTGCAGGCGTGAGTGTTGAAAATGAAAGATGATAGACTGGCCAGTATTTATTGGAGGTTATATATATATACAGGAGGAGCGACAGACAACATGCTGCCCGTCCGAGGCACGTGACACAAGTGACAAGTGGAAGTACACGGGATGTTAGTTGTTCCCGCTAACTGGAAGTGCATAAATACATATCTGCGCTGTCCAGATAGCGCTACAATACTTTGTAAAATTTAAAAAAAACATTGCCGAATCGGGATGAGAATATTATAAATTTTAATATTCAAAATCGTTTTTCTCCATTTTGAAAGAAGCTCATACTTTTATTCACGTGCAGAACTGTACTACTTACCGCAAACGGCTGTGATTGGTGATATAATTATTTATTTTAAGCGAGTTTTTGCTCATTTTTTATAAATATTTTTGTGTACCACGCGATCTAAAGACACCAATTAGAGCCAAATGCATTCTTTATTTATACCTATCGGCCGTATTCAATATAAAGTGATAGTGTGTCGTGCTAGATGGTGCGTATAGGAATATACTAGAGCTTGATAGTATTGGTGTACACGCATACGCACCGCACGCACACACTCTCAAGCCGATTAAATATTAGATTGTCATATACTTATATTTATGTATTTTTATGTATTTCATGAAAATATTGAGAGTAGCAAGTTTCACCCTTCTTTTTCCTGTTCACTGCTTCGGCAGATAAGGCAATTTATGGTCGGGACAATATGAACTATGGAAATATTATTCAGAATAGTGTCGGCCCGGATAACTGCGATAGTTAAATAAATATATTCAAAGTGAAACACACAACGGTTCATATTTAGAGATTTTATTTTTCGAAATTTCTATTAATTTTATACTATTTACAAAACATGTACTTTCAATATTTATACACATAATATAATATACATAATTGTAATGGAAAATTTTGATCTCATATATGTATAATATAATAATTATGTTCACTCCATCAATCAAATTGAAATAATAACATAACAATAAAAACAGTTATTCTTAAAACTATATAGCCTTTTGAAAGGTATTCATTATATTATATAATTATTTACACATCCAGTTTTATGTTAGTCAGTTAATACATAATATAAATGCAGAAACGAGAATTTGATTTGATCCGAGTGCGGTTAAAAGCTGTTGCCGATAAAACATTTAAAAGCGCATTCCGTCTAGATCATTTACATTTTTTATAGATATATTTTGAAAATAAGTATATCACATTATAAAAACGTTTAATTATATTAATATTCTTTATAAAATTTCTGTTGCAATCATACAATAATTTAATTACACACTAAGATGCATTTGCATGCAAAAAAAAAATTAATTAAAAAAATACTGCCAACTTCTAAATTAACACCAGTTACTTACAAATTAATGGATATATATTTACAATAAACATGTAATAAATTAAAACAGTTAAGATTTCCACGTAATAAGTAACAGACTAGTCTGTTTATATTCGCTATTAAATTACAGTTAAAATTGTGAAAACCCTAAATATTATTTGTACATTTGAAATGATAACATACAAGGTTGAATTTCCGTTAATCGATGTCGCATTGGTTAATAATATTAATATTCATAGTAAAATATTATAGTTTAGTTTAGTAACTCCTGGCATCACATTACGCATTATGGCATTCTGAAATTATTCACTTTAACGTAGGAGAGATTGAGGCAAAGATAAAATATTATGTACTTTCACCTAAATTGAATAAAACAGGTGCTTGCTTTGTAAAAATAAGTGAACCAACCCATCCGACGTCAGGCTTATGTGTTATTGTCAATGTGTATTTATTAACTTAGAAAGTTTCAAAGTATGACTAGATGAACATTCATTAATTCAACTATTTCAAATAAAACCCAAGTACATTCACTTCTATTTCATCGAGCTATGCATATTTATTAGCAGCTACTATATGAACCGTTTTCACGCTATCGGATATTGTTTGTTCTACAACTAACAGATATGTTTCATCAAAATAGATCTAATTTTAAATTAATAGTCGTCAAGATTCGAGATCCTACAAGTAGTGTTTCTATTGAGGGAAAACTAAATAAAGCATAGGAGAAACTGAAATTAATGGTTGAGTGACTTGTCCAGTGTCACCCTCGACCGCTTGTCATCGATGACTGCTCCGTAATCTTCCCGTCACGTCTCCGCCTGCTGGGTGCGGAGCTATTTTCTGAACACTCTGCTTTGGTTTTGCCACTTTCACACTCTTATGATTTGTTTTTACTTTTGCATAAGTCAAAGAGACTTCGCCTTCCTCTACAGACTTGTTCTTCGTGCAAGATTTGTTGGAATTTTCATCCAAATTATTAGTTGCATCATCGTCGACTTTCCTGTCCAACTCACCCATGGCTTCTTGGATTGCCTTCTCTAGTTGACTGTTTAGTTTACGACTTCTGTAGGACAAAAATCAATAAATTAGTATACAATCTTAAATAAACACAATTCAATATTTTAAATAAAATCTCAATCTTAATATGACCAAACTACTCATCAAAGCAGAGTACATATTGGTGTTTATTTATAATCTAAATTATTTATTATTAGGTGTTTGGATTATCGATACTACGTTAAATAAATTGAGCAATTTATCGATTTCTTCTTCTGTCTTCAATTCTAATCTGCCAAACTATTAAAATTATAATTTTTTTTCCATGACATAAGATATATCAAAGTTCAACTGCAATAAACATTATGATATGAAATAAAGTTGATATATTTTAAACACACATTAATCTACTAGTTGACAAAAAGAATGATGCATTTATTTTTTATAAATATCTAAAACAAAATAATTTAAAATTATTAATATTTTAATAGTTCTGCACAATATTGTATAGCATTTTTTATAATACATCAAATCAGTAATTAGAACATTGTATAAATCCTCTATATACATTTAATCTTACATTTCTTTTATATAATTCTATTGAATATGAGCATATTTCATAATGCGACATAAAATTAAGTAATTTTAATAATTTGTATTTTTACTACTACAGGTAAATGTCGTTTTACGTTGGTGTTTCTCAGAATGGAACCGAAATATAATGGACAATAATCTTTAACGTTGAGATTAGAATTGGTATCTATCGCCGTAATTGTGGATTTCCTGTAGCATTTTTTAAAAGAAGAACTCCTTTTTTTGAAAGGTTATTTATTGAAAACACCATTTTTTTTAATAAAGGCACCAACCGTCGTTAATGTGAATCGGCATAATTCGAACCGGTGTAAAACGATGTTTGCCTGTACTAACAATTTTAAATTGCATCATTCTTCTTGCTTGGCGATGAAATAATTAAAAAAAAATTTAATACATGTTGAATTAAATATAATGATAATGTCAATGGCCATATAAATGAGAGTAAAATAAACTATATTAGAAATGACACGGATGAATGGTGAGTGACACAAGTGCGATGTCGAACAGTGAATGTGACTCACTTTCTACACTTCATTCTAGCGGCGTGATGTGCTTCTAGACCTTCGGAGAGTGTCTGCAGTTTAGCAGGATCGACCACTGTGAGAAATTTGTCACCTCCGAACCATCGGACTAGCACTTTGCCGTCTTTGACTCCTTTGGCATGATTCTCAGAAACTAGTTTCCCTGGCCAGGCGGGATAACCTTTAGCGGGACCCCACACCAAATCTCCTTCTTTAAACTCTTTAAATCTCTGTTGGCAATCTACATCGTTTTGATCTGTTTTTCCTGGAGTTGCGGTTGTGATCTCTATATTGTATCAAAATTAGAAAATTGTCAATTCAATTGAAACGGATGTGTAGTGCTCTTGATGAATATTTGATAATTGATGAAAGTGCTCATCACCATGGCTCAAACAAAACATGCAATAAATGAATGAAGCAATCAGACACCTTCGCTCCCGTTTATCATTTTGCTCGTTCCGTGTTTATTTACAATGAACCTCCACACATTAATATGACAAGCACATAAAGATGAATGATATGATTTAAACAATATTATAAACGCAACAACATTCAATGGTCATTTATGTTACTCTCAAAAAACATGGCCAGACATTCAATTGACAGACACAGAGCAATATTTCTTCATTTATCATTTTATAATTGAAAGACTAGAGCTCTGTGTCTGTCATATAAATTAATAAAGCGGTATCTTGTATTCACAAATTCCATAAAATTTAAACACCTTTGTACCAAAACACTATTCACCATATTCAGTTAAGACATAACACGTAAAGGCATTATTTACAGAAGAAATACCCAATGACGAGATCACAAAAAGCTAATAAATTACATATACAATTCCAATTAGTGCGCATTGACATTTCAGATATTTAACATGATTATATAAATTAGTAAAAGCAAATCCAAACACCATAAATTTGATATACAAGACACAAATCGGATGAAACATGAGTGATTGTGTGATTATGATATAGCGGCATGATATATTTATAAAACATCCATATAATGAAAGAATATTGTGCAACAAAATAACTTTCTGAGAAATGAATGATGCAATGAAAAAATTTCATATTATGAATAATATAAATAAAATTTGAAATATTCATATACAGTCAAAGATCTTTATTCGTAGAGAAATATTCGTTACAATTTTATATTTAAATAGGTTGGGACAACAGTCCCGCTAGCATTTTGATTGTGATTTTGATCTTTGAGTTTCGCCCCAATTTTATAATGGATTGAAACGAACTGATCGTAGCGAGACTTTTACCTGAACACTAATTACTTTTTTTATTTTAACTTGTAATGATTTTTTTTACCACGAAAAGAAGCCTGTTTTTTTAAAGAAAAATTTAAAGATCATTTGTAAAAAATGGACTGAATCACTAATATTTTCACATTAATTTACAGCATGAATACAGAACATACTATGTACCGGGAATAAAGAGTTTTGACTGTTTTTTATTAAATAATGTCATAAATATGTACTCACCATTGGCTGTTGATACGGCAAGTCTTTTCATCACATTAATGTTGTCAATATTAACACAATTTTTCTGTAAATCTCCTGATTTGGACATGTTATGTTTGTCAATATTCATGTGACTCTTTTGAATGTAATTGTGCCGATTGGTATGTTGCATATCATTCGGACCATTGACCATTTCAATCATCATGGAATTCATCGATGCCGGTAAAGGTTTCTTCATTGTCATATTGGAATTGTTCACAGGCATCAACGTAATAGTACTGTTTTGATTTACTTTGTTGTTGTTTTGAATTTTCTGATAATAATTGGCTGGTGTGATGGTCAAGTTTTGTTGATTATTCAAGGAGCTGACAGTTATGGTTTGATTATTAAAATGCATTGTGGACGAGCTGTCTGAGTAATATGCATGTGGATTAGAACCATGTTGTTGAAGAAGCGTATTGACTGAAAGTATAAAATGTATTAAACACTTATAATATAAAATATATAGTACTTTTGTTTATTATTATATTACAGATACAGAATACACCAGCTAAATTATGTGATGCATTCTGTAAAATCAATATTAAAATATGGTACATACTCACTTTGAATATCTGAAAGATTATCAAATTGATTTTTTCCATTTGAATCTCGTATTTCAGAAGTATCAGGTTCACTGCTTGAAACGCAATGTACCATTGCCTGAAAATGTAGAAATTACAGTCAAATTAATCTTGTACACAAGTTATAAATATTCAAGCACACTTACAAGAGATCCAGGCTCGTTTGGTTCGGGACTATGAGTGGTTGTATCAACTTGATTTGCCTGGGATGAGTTCGAGCTCCCGCTGGATATACTATTGGATGGACTTCTCATACTTGACTCGAGTGGACCCAGAGGACTTAAGGTTGTCGTATCAGGTGGGCTGCTTCCCGACACTTGCTGGTTATAAGTCATGGGAGACTTGTTTCCTTGTTGTTGATTCAATAGTGTTTGAGTTGAAACAGAGTGTCGGAAATTTGGATTTAGCATATTTTGACTTTGTAATAAATTTTGATTGGAACTTAATAAAGCACTGGGATGAATATTGGATATTATTTGTTGAACTGGTACATCATTTTTTAGTTGTGGTACTTGATTCACAACACCGGGATACTGCAATGTTATCCTTTTAACATTAGAATCGTTAGATCCTTGAATGGCTACTTGCTGCGATTGAATGTGGCCTGTGTTTTGCAACTGCATAACATTTAAACTACGGCCTTTTCCAGAATTTCCTTTATTTAATATCTCTTGATCAGAATTTTGATTATTGGATACCATTGTCGTTTGCTGTTGAACAATTGTGGTGTTCTGTTGAACAAATGTGGTATTCTGGTGATTAGAAGATGATGACACAGCAATTTGTGTTGGAGACACAGGCAGCATAAGTGTCTGACCCATTTGGTTACATTGAATAAAATCCTGTGGTATATTTTGTCTATTTTGTTGAGGACTTGTGTTAAATGTAACTGTTTGATTGGGGCTCACATTTGCTACAAGAGGACTCAACTGGCCGTTGAATGGAGATCCACCCATTACAATTTGGCCACCCGTCGGTGACAAAAACTGAGCACCTGGACTGTGTTGTGATTGAATTATTTTATTATTTGGATTTTGAGTACGTATAACCATGCTCGTTGCTCCGGCTGTTATGATTCCTTGATTTTGGATAGGCGTTAAAACATTTTGGCCATTAACATTCTGAAGTTGAAGTTGCATTGGCATTCCTTGGCCGTCTTGGATGAGGGTAGTTCCATCAGCCATCACCATTCCTCCTAAGCCAGGTACAATAAACTGTTGAAAAGTAGGGAAATTCTGCACTACTCCTGTGGTTCCATTTAGAAGATTCACCGGCTGTAGAAGATTGATATGCTGAGGTCCTTGCGAATTAGTTAAAATTTGTTGGGATCCAAAATTATTGGTTGAAGCTTGTCCATTCATCACAATATGAGCTGGAGCTCCAGGTTTTCCAGGTACAATTGTTAGAGCTTGCAGCATTGGCGCAGCCGACAAACTTCCATTTGGAGACATTTGAAATCCTTGAGATGAAAATTGCTGCGGAGATGCTTGTTGATTTGAATTTTGAACTATAACATTTCCAGGTGTTGGCTGCGAAGCAATTTGAAGTACCGATGGCATCGTCTGGATGGGCGTTTTTCTTTTCTTGGCTTTCTTTTTGCCATCAGGCGATAACATTTCTGGTTTAGTGACCATACTTTTAGATTGATCACAATTATCGACAATTTGGTTTTGAGAAATCAAATTTATCTGAGGTACTTGCAGATTTTGGTTTACTACCTGACCGTCCACAGTCATCATAGGTGACTGAAGCATAAATGGATTTTGAAGGGTGTTCACAAGTACAGCAGGTTGATTTAAAACTTGTGGCATACCACCAACGTTCGGTATAGTTTGACTGACAGAACCATTAGATGAAGAGGTGGAATTTCCCGATGATAGATTTTTAGTTATAACATTTTGGTTACCAGCACCTATTATTATTTGATTACCCGGCATCAAAATATGACCTTGTTGAATGGCATCTGCATTTGTTGGTTTTGAATTAAAATTATTGTTGTGTGTGTTATTTTGAGGATTCCCAATATTCACAATTTCTAATGGTGATTTTGCTATCAAAGTCTGAGCAACCGATCCAGCAATATGTAAGGGGTAATCTGGAACACTTGTCAGTATATTTCTATTTCCGATGGAAGAATTTTTCATCTGATTGTTATTAGATGTTGGCGGGTATACCGATGGGGCATTAATTGAAGTTGTAGCAGTTTGTGCTTTCCCTGCCAAAACTGAAGTAATTGTGTTCCGGATCAACGTATGTCCGCTAGCCATCGTGGTGACAGTATTATTCAAAGTATTTGCATTCTGTTGAATATTTGAATTGTGATTCGGACTATAGTTATTAGAAACATAGAATGTTGGTACGCCATTGATATTATGGGCCAATCTTTTTGCGGAGGAACTTTCATCATTTTGCTGTTCGATTGAATTCATAACGTGTTGATTTAACATTGGTGGGTTTTGAATATTTGATTGCTCTCCTTTAAACATATTTTTGGTAAAAAATGTATTGGCAAAGTCATTCAACTGCATATTCATTGATTGATTTTGAGAAGAGCTTTGATTTGGTCCGGGTGAGTTGTAGGAACAATATGCTTGATTGTTAATATGGCCAGGTGAAGGTGTGGCTGGATTACTATTGATACTTTCTCTTGAAGAGCCTTGATTCGACATGGATGGACTGGGAGCAGTAAATGGACAGCTTGATGATATGTGTATACTTCCACTATTTTTACTTAGTGGAGTATCAGTATTTCTAGATGAATTAGACGGTGTTGGAGATAATTCAGGTAATGCAAAAGACTCCACAGGTGAACCATTGCTCGTACTAATTAATCCACCTTGAATCGGACCTCTCATTTCTGGACACATATTCTGTCTGTTCCCTGAACATTCAATAAATGTGGATGAAGTGACAGGACTTTCATCGGAGCTTTGTATGGGACTTGGAGTACTCGATTGAGAACATGACATTGAAAGAATAAAATTTTTCATATTTTGGGCATTCAATCTTGTTTCATTATCTCCTTGCATTAAATCACATAAACCACCATCGTGCTGTTTCATATTATTCATTTCACCGACACATCCTCGACATTGTGATTGCATAGAAAGCATTTGATTCATTTTATCACATCCCATACTACTGTCGGGAATGTTGCTTTGGGAAGGCAAATTACAATTGAACGAATGAATATCTATATTTTTCTGGATATTCTCCATTTTTACATCACCAGAATTATTAGGAATATTAAATGGCTTTTGGCTAGGGCCTTGATTAATTTCTTTCAAATTATATTGTTTCATATTGTCATTGGTAAAATTCATACTATTGATACCAACTTGGCGAGATATTGTATTATTTAACAAAGCCGTCTGCTGAGCTAAATACCCACTAGGATCATCCATGAATGAAGGACTGGGAGTCGCTGAGCCGGAAGGCAAATTTCCATTCTGGAGCTGGTTAGATCGAAAGTCTAAAGATATGTTTTTGATATCTGTATTAGAATTTAAATGTGTGCTGTTGTTGATTATTTTATCATTACTGTTTCTGACTTTTTTGGGTGATTTTCCTGACTTTGGCTTTTTCTTTTGAACATCCTCTACCCAATTATTTTGCGGTGGTGGTTGATGTAAAGGAGGTACTCGAGTGTAAATGTTCGACATGTTATTATTTTGCCCAATCACCATTTGCAAATTGGAATGTTGCTCATTGATAACACCATTTGGATTCACTTGCATTTGTAAAACATTATTATGTGTTTGATCACCTAACTGCATGTGATTTTGTCTGTTATTTTTATTATTTGGGTTATTCATAACATGAGGTTGGTTCGGATTACACTGATTTTGCATTTTGTTAATCCTATTCATTTGCCATGGAGGCACCCGTTGTTGTTGTTGTTGAGGCAATGGAGAATTTGTACCCATAACTATTTGGCCTTGTTGATGAGAAATAGTTGGATCTGGTGAATGAACAATTTTATTCATCGATGGATTCTGTTGACAACTATTAGAAAGCATCTGGTTTTTCAGTCCCCTCATTGCCAACTCCATTTGTTTTTGATTTTGTTGAATAAAAATTTGCTGCTGTTGGTTTATTCGTTGAATAACTTCAGGAGTAAGTTGTTGAATATTAATACTGGGCAAAGATGAATTAGGTGATGGAACTGATGAATTAGATTCATTGCTAAGTTTAGATTCCTCACACATATTTTCTTTCCCTTTCTTATCGTTGTCACTATTGTCTTCAGATATAACTTGTTTTCCATATCTATCATCGCCGGAGACAATATTATTCATGGATTGATTAATATTTGGAAGACTAATTGTATGGTTATTTTGAGAAACATCATATTGTGTCGGAACCATATTTTGATAGCTTACAGGTACAATATTATTCATTTGTTGGCCATTAAAAACTACTTGATTAGATATGTATCTCTGGTGAATGTCATTAGGCATATTTGGCGGTTGATTTATTATTGGACTGCCGTTGATGGTAACAGAATGATTACTCATATTCGGCCTATTGTTCATATCGATTTGGTTGAATTTCATGTTATTAGAAACAGGCTGACACATCATGATTCCTTGAGGCTGTGCAGCCATTGTTAAATTATCACTGGGAAAAGATTCATTGGGCATGTTAAGCCTGGTCATCGTTAGAGCAGGTGATTTAACTTGACCTGGACACTGAATCATGTTGCTTTGATGCTTAGAAGTCAATAATACCTGCAATTACAATAGACATATATTAGGATTTAATATTTAAATGAAAAAATCTGATTTCACTCTTATTATGTGTTAAATACATAACTTACTACATAAATTTTTTAAAGTTTGGAACTTCATTTTTATGTGATTGTTATTGAATAAATCATTAATTGCACAAAAATGATAAATGAGTCGAAAGTTACATATTGTCACTCTTTTATTAAAGGAGCGATTCACATTTAAATATTTTAACTTACCCTTTCTTTGGTGCCATTTTGATAATCGTTAGGTTGCTGATGAATATGATGATGAGACTGTTGGGCCATAATTTGTGATATTGACATTCCAGAAAATGCTCCCACCTTTTTCTTTCTCTTCTTCCCCAAATTGATATCTGTAAATAAATATTTAAATTTGTTGAAATCCAAATATTTCAGTTATGAGTTTATAAAATATAGAGAAATCAATAAGTATCAAAGGCTTTTGAATATTTAGGGTATAACACAAAGGATGTTGTCCCCATAATGTGAGACAATGGAGAGATGCAGAGTACTGGCAGTTTAAAACAAAGGGTCTTTACACTTCAAGAGTGCAGTGCATATTCATGGGGTGGTCGAAACCAACAGCACAGGACACACCCCAATCAGACTGACTCATACATTTTAAAATCCAACTAAATTCTTTTTATAATCTAACACTAGCACTGTGAAGTTCAGATATGTTTGGATTAAACCTTAACAGTGAAGAGTGTAGTGGGTCAGCCAAGCTACAGAAATCATCGAACCGAGGAAATCAGACACCGTAACAAAAGACACAACTCTCACGCTATCCTATGCCATACTCTTTTACTTGGCCAACTCAATTAAAAACACATTCATATTTACACCAATAACAACATGAGCTTATCAACTCACATCTTAATAAAAACATTATATTAAAAAAATACACAATTATTGGACATCTGTGAAAAAGGAAACACCTTTGAAATAATAGTATGTAAAATATGTGGGTATAATTTGGGGTAATTAATGAACACACTACCTCACATATGTTCGTATTGCAATGAATAACTTGTAATTAATTATACATATTTTATAACTCCGTCCAACCAACACGCAATATAATTAACAAATTGTTTTTTATCACTATGCATAATATTTTCAATGTTGCTTTAAAAATTATGACCGCATTGCATCATATCGATTATGTTAATAAAAACGTAATAATGAAAGGCGTTTCAAAATGAGAAATAGTGATATCACGTTTATGTTCGCAAATTGATATTGATCGATTGTATAATGGAATATGTATTGCATAATAATGAAAGTACATACATAATAAAAATTAATATTTTATTTATGTAAACAATACATATCATTTTTGTAATATGTCGTTTTTCTACATAATATAGCTATCATAATGTTTCTAAAATTGTGAAATAATACAAATTTAATATGGAAATAATTACACGAAAAAAAGACTATAGGCCACACACACGTTCAATTTAACTATCAACTAATCAGTCGAGTTGTACCGATATCACCGATATATTAGCAGGGCATACAACTAGATGTATAAATATCAATATGGCGGACCAAGTAGACGAGTCTGAATGAGACAACACTAATTGTTTAAGCTCGCTAAATGTCAGTTCGTGTGAATTCTCGATAGAGGTATACATACGATGATCACCTTTATTAGAGTGTTGCCTTAGTTAAACTCGTCTGCTTGGTCCGCCATCTTGATGTTTATACATCCAGTTGTATGGCCTGATAATATATCAGTGGCATTGGTCGTACTAAACTTGAGAATTGACTTGACCTCAGTTTTAACTGATCAGTTAAACTGAACGAGTGTGGGTTCCTTTTTTTAATTAATAAATTTTGAACAATAAACGTGTTTTGGTTAAATATTCACGCCTGGAACAACGTATAAAAATTAATAAATTTTTCATATTATTGTTTAGCGGCCGTTTCCATGAACGACTTAATTAAAAACTATACAAAGCTATGCGATCGCACTTCTTGGAACAATTAAAAATAAATATATTACGAATGTATTAATATTATTATTTAATTGGTCGCAGGAAGCCACGATGCAATTACGTATGTACCCCTGTTCTAACTTTAATCATCTCATTACCCGAAATATGTAATTTGGGTGATTCTCTATACATATTATAATGACAATAGTGTATGGCGTTGTGTTGAAGCTAATGGTTGATTATAATATTTAAATTAAATTGATATATTATAAATACATATGTGGCTAAGGTGCAAGGCAATAAAGCAGTGAGGATGAAACATTTCAGCAATTAAGTATACAGGGTAAAACAGGAAGGGACCGATTATCCGGCATCACCTGCCATTCTACTCATACGTGAGCCTTTTTACACAAGCCATTGCAAATAACACGTGAACATCCTTTTAATATACTATCATTATGCATCACACACTAACCTGATTACCTTTATGTATATATGCAATCATTTAACAGCGGGGAAAGCTCGCCTAAGGATATTTAAATCACAAACAAAAGATTCCCAATTAACAACTTGGAGTCATCCAAGTTGTATCTATATCAGAAACTATTATTATTAATATTTGTCATTTTGTAAATACTGAACCAAATCACATTCAATTGCTACATATAAAAGGCCATAGTGTAAGTATACGTTTTAATGTGTTGCTGTATTGTGAGCTCTCATATAATTTAAGAACTCACAATACAACGTGTACAATATAAAGTGATTTGGTTCGTACTTAACTAATCTATCGAATTTATATACAGTCCTGTTAAAAGAGTAAATATCTCGATTTCTTCCACTTGATGTCACAAATTACCCTAATAACCCTCGAGTTAGGTAGCTTATTATTTGAAGAAGCTAACCAATAATATATTATAATTCGATATTTAATTTAAATAACATAATTATGACTTTGATAATAGTAAAAATAAAATATTCTGGAAGGTATTTATAGGATATTTAGTATGATTCTTTTATTATTCCCTACAATTTTCTATACGCCCCGAGGCGCTATTTCAGAGAGTTTTTAAGACACAACAACGTGTTAATTCATTGTCTGTCAGTAATCTTACTAGTTACACAGGCCACTGACTTAATAATCAGTATTTACCTTACAATCCAAGAAATCAGAGTAAACCTGGATCAAGACGATCGATCGGGATTTTATTAATATTATTCCCAACCTTTCCGTCGTAATAACCGATCAAATCAATTTGAAAAAAAGTAACAATGTGGTATTTGTAGTACAAAACACAAAAAGAGGAATACACAAATTAGCTTAAATGTATACACACAAGTTAAAATAGTATAACGAAGGTTAGATAGCGCAAGCACACCGTGACAGGGTGACGTTATTTATTAGTCACTATCATCTGATTACACACAACCGAACATGTTATTTTTAATTAATCATCGTGGACAATTAATGACTGTTTGGTGTATTAATATTAAATCCAGTTTAAAGCGATGTTAAATATTGCATAGTAATTGAGACGAAGGTATCCTGTCGATAGTGACAGGAAATACAGAAAGCAGGTGACAGAACATTGTCCTGTCCAGACTTTGCTATCCTGTATTCCTGTCACTGCTAACAGATAATAGATATCAGATAACAAGCGACTGCCAACAATGACCACCCCATTGCTTTGCCCCCAAACATTCAAACAATGTCCATAGCTATACGGAAACATGCATTTATTACTGTTAATTTCAATGAAAATATTCAAAAACATGTATAGAGTGCCCCTTTTATTTCAAAACATATGCCAATCAAGTGGTGTTATTATTATTCATTTGTTTTATACTACAGATAATCTAATAATTTGTGATGGTTTAAAAAATAAATGAAAGATAAAATCATAAAAGATTTAAAAATAATTAAACAATCAAATGATAATAAAAATATCGATGGTTAAGAGCAATTAGTTAAAGTAATGCCTCGTCTGAGCCTCGGGCGAGACACTACTTAATAAAAATTCAATTAAAAGTATGGCAAATCAACTCTATTACCGTTGTCTTTACGGTGTACGTTTACAGCGACACACGTCTATGAATCCCAAGCTTAAGAAGCGATTGAACAACATTCTCACATACCTGCATTTGAGATAAATACCCTTTAGTAGTCTTTAGTAACATAACGCGGTTAAATATTTCAACAGGCAATTTAGTGTGAGATCTTAAAGTATGCATAGTGTAGAGGCATGTGTCTGGGGGGAAACCCGAGCGATGTTATCTCACGGTGATAAGAGTCGAGTTACCAGGTGTGGTTGTTGCATGTAGTTCATTGCACATGTTGTATGCACCGTGGTATAATTGGTGTGATTGAATATATTCGTGTGTTATATAACACGCGAGGTTTGACAGAGGCGCCGCGACGTCGTGCATCATATGACTAAGCGTCGCGTCTATCTTTAAATGTAATCTAAAACACGAGAGCTCTTTGTGTCGCAGTGATAAGATTTAAAAAGCAATCGGATGTGTTTGCAGTGCACACAGAACAGCGGTAATAGAAAAGTAGTCTGGCACAATAAAGCGGGTGCAGGATAAACTTTGAAAGAGGATATAGAGAGTGTGTGTGCAGGTCGTATCGGTCGATGCAACAACAGACTAACAGAGCCGAGGAAAACAGCTCGACTATAGTCATATGCATGCATACAGAGCCCGTTGTCAGATAGAATAATCCATCAAAGAGACGTGCTCGCACAAAGACACAGATGGAAAGAGGAGGAGGAGGCTGTGGAGGCACTGCACTTCTATATATATATATACATATGTACATATACAGCCGCTTGGTAAAATAGCCACTTTTATAAGAAAACCTGTTAGTCCACCACCGCTAAAAGCTACCATCTCAATCATTTATGATGTATATACAATATAATATAATATAGTACAGAGCAATGCACTAGTACAAAGTAATATTGAGTCTGTGACAGAGTGTCTGTCCCACGCGAACCGACTGCAAACTAAATTGGACACTAAATCGGTGCGATGCTGACATCTGCATTATTATATCACTGCATGTTATTATTAAATACACTATACTGCATCATTGAAACATCACTACTATTACCATTATGCTGACCTAACTAAACTATAACTTAGGTATAAGGAAATTCATGAGTTGAGAGCTTTGCATTCTGAAAGCTCCAATTACTAACACATTATCGTTAAATGTATATTTACAAGGAGAGAAGCAAACAACATACAATTGGTACATTTATATAATATCGATAATTAATTAATTAATTTTTTTTTAAGGTAATTCATTTTCTTTTATATTTTTTTATTTTGTTTATACTTATATTTATTATTTTCATTGTGTTTCATGGTACGAGTGCTCCAATATCATTACTGCGGACTTGGGATCTCCTGTAATACTCTAGTGGTACTGCAGTATGATATAATAATATATGTATTTATAAATAAATGTATAATAAACAAAATTCAATACCCGGGAAAATATGTTGATTTTATTTATTTATAAAAGGTTTTAACCAGCTGTAGTTTTTTTTTAGATACAACGTGTTAATTCATATTTTTTTTCAAATTTTTACCTGTCATTAGATCATAACTAACTATTACTACAAAGGTCACCGACAAGGCGGCTCTGTTCGACCTAATAATCGCCTCAGTATTCACCTTGCAATCCGGGGAATTAAGAGTAAACCTGGATCAAAACGATCGATCGGAATCGGGAACTTGTTTTTATTTACTGTAATATATTATTGAATATACTGTTGCAAACATACATATAGATTAGGCATTCATTTAATGAACACAATCAATATTCATATGCCATATTAGCTTTTATTATAAAAATATTACTAATTTTTTTTATATTGATACAAATAGTTAAGATCATTTGGAATAAAACTGCATATTTAACTTAAATCTATAACTTTAAATGAACGAAGAATAATAATAATACGGTAACCCTATATAATAGATTTAATATTCCCATTGTGGATGGTCGTAGCTTTTTGTGCATGTTAAGATAACTTGTATCATAAGTAACATTGTGTTAAACACAAATTATTAATAGTCTAACATTTTGCACCTGAAATGATCGAGTATATAATTAAGAAAAATATAACCTCGGATGGGGGCGGTGAGCTTTAAGAGTAGGAGGTAAGGAGATAATACATATTTCAAAGCGCTAACAGAGAATCAAACGAAGGGGAAGAGGTTTAACTACATCACTGATACTATACTTTACTAATATAATAACCACAATAATATGAAGTTTAATAATTTGTTGAATATTATGCCGTCAAATTAATTGATCACCAAAAAAATATATAAAATCAATATTTGAAGAAGAATGATGTCGTGTTGTATAAATTTGCGAAATATCGAATTACGAGGCGTGCCATGATAAAACAAGCTAACATTTCATAAATTGATTGACCCAAATCGCGGGAACAAAGAGGGGGTGAATTCCTCGGCTAGCGGGCTGACTCCTCCGCCCCCACACGAGTCTCTTTCTCTCGGCCGTCACCTTATCCAGCCCACCACCACCCACCACCCACCCAGGGTGGCAATGTGAACGGACAGACACTACGAGAAAGACCAGCGCCATATAAAACCAATTAATTTGCTTTGAAAAGTCTCGGCGAGAAAAATAGACAACGATAAGTCGCCCGTAAATGCTTCGCAGAGTACAAAATAAGTCAACAAGGCATTTGCGGTTTTATTGTGCGATTCTTTGTTCTGTTTGGTTAATACTATTATAATGAAGTATAACTACATGCACACGAAAAATAGATAATGTAATATTACATTGTATGGGAGACAAAGCATTGTCGACTGTGGACACACGGTGTGCATATCTTCACTATTGATGGCTTCACCCACCTCCTGCCACCCCATGAACCACCCTCTCCCGCCCCCAACACTATAAATACTGGACGACCTTTGACCTTATCAATTCATACAGAGAAACAACCCATGATACCCTAATCTTATAAAACTATATAGAACAAGGGCCCATTATGAATATGTAATTAGTGTGACATTGATTGTATTTATTTAGTCGTGATAGTGTGGCGTAGTGTCATGGTTACATTGTTTACGGCTTGGCGGGCAGTGTGTTCTGTATGGCACTTGTACTTGTAGCGCGCCTCCTCCAGATCAATAATCTCACCCCGGGGACCGCGCCCGCGGCCAGGAGGGTGGTTACTCGGGGGTGGTAGCGCTGTACCCCTTCACCTACACCCACCTACCGAGCTAGCTTTTTCCCGAACGGGTCGGACCCTTATCAAAATAGAACCGCCTCCCGATTGAATAATGCCACGAATCAATGATCAATTACGGTGAATAAATATCTTATCTACTATCACAGGCTTAGATATTGTAACATTACTTTGATTTATAAATAATAATATTGTTTAGTTAACATCGGTGGCGTAGAGGGACTTTTATTATGATTAAACCGAGCGACCTTCCGCTTTTACGATACCTTTTTCAAATTACACTGCAGCGCTTTATTCGCATGCACCTCAATTTAAACAACCACTCTGATTTGTATGCATTTCAATGCGACATTAAACTAAAATGAACGAAATATTTCATATAAAACGCTTAGTAGAAGTGACATTGTCTCATTACTGCAATCAATTCATGACACGGTGAAGAGGGTGGGACCACCCCTTTTGGGGAACAACCAGAAATTAATCATGCCATATTCTATTAATTAACTCTCCGTGTACTTAACATCTAACACTGTTTAATAAATTATTGCATTATCTACATATCAATAAATCAGAGCAAGAGAGTAGAAATGAGGAATTAAATTACACTGTAAAACGAGGGTTCGACTTGATGAGAAGTGAATTGAAAAAAGGGTTAAAGGCGAGTAAAGTGTGCAACCAGAATTGGATCCGAAAGCAGGCGGTGGGGATTTAAAGAGTCGCTTTGGCAGTAATGGGAAAACGGGAATGAGAAAAGTGGTGGCAATGAGTGAACGATAGACATGGGATCATTAAGATATATTGTACTAAAGAAAATTACTACGTGAGACGCATAATGTATCGATTTGGATTATAAATTTAAAAAAAAGACTCTCATAAGCGATAAATGAATAGATAGAAGTTTATGGGTGTGGCTATAATATGAAAACTCCTACACATCGGATGAAGTATTCCGGCCAACGACCCTCCACTAAGGGTCGTATTAGGTGGAAAACATACTTATATTATTGCCCACAATCAACTGGACAAAATTATATAATTATTACCAACCAACTAAAAGTAATATTTTAATAATGTGATCCTATTTTATTAAGCAAGGACACACACACCCTGTGGAATAAGAAAGGCAAGTCATGGGGGGGAAGCTCCGTTAAACGAAAATAACAAGGCCATTATACGAGGGGATGAATCAAAGGAAAAACACTGGAGTCCTTGGCAGTATTTCAAAAACAAGTCAACATAGTAATGCTATCACACCGTAAGTATTCATAATAAATCTAAGTCAATTATTTCACAATAAAGTCACCCAAAACATGTTTGTTACTTTCGGAAACCGCATTATAACTTCCCGGTATAATTTGAATTTATTGTACCGCAAAGGGTAGAATGAGAGGAAAACAACGCGTTTTATTCACATAAAAATTAAAATAACAAACGCTGTTTGTAAACACATAATGTCCTTGTATTAAATGTTTTCCGGTTGTCAAAATGAAGGTCGACTAGTCACTTTTCTTGACGGATTAAAAATATGTTTTTCTACAAAATAGTACACATAAAGGATTTATCAATTTGTATATTCGCAGCTATATATCAGTTGGAAAGGCTTGTGTAGTTGTGAGAGGGAACGAGAGGGAATTTTTCAATTTGAGCTACGAAAGAAAAGCAATTTTGTTAGCAAACTGCGCACCACCGCTCTTTTAGACATACAAATAACGTATACCATCGAATCTTATTTTACACCACTAACTATTAACATATAATTCATTTAACAATAACTATAATACGGTGATCGAAAAACCAGGTTAAACAACATGAACGGCAGTTAAGTCTAATGTGCGTAAAAAATGATATTTAATGAATCAATGATGCATGAACTCTAGATGAGCCATGACCTCATTTTTTTATTTAATATATAACAGTTTTCCGCCTAACATATAGAAAAATTATTAAAATTGTAAATCTATAATATTTTTTGTCAATTGTAGTCAATTCAACTCAACTCAATATATTGGATCGATTATTATAATACCCAAAGTGAAAAAAAAATACTGTCACTGCTAACGACTAAGCGAATTATTAACGTATTAGATTAATAATCAAGATTTTTAGTATTTGAATATAAAATAAAATAAATATTTAAAAAAATCAATTCATCACATCGGAGCTGAAAAATAATATCAAATTATGACAATATGGGTGATTAACATCTAAAACAAATTTATTTGAATTGAATATGCAGTTTTCATAAATTAAATATTGTGTAATTAGAAAGATGAACTTGGTCTAACCCTGGAAACATGAGCAATAATAAATTTATATATTCTTTCTGTTAATATCTGATAATTAAAGTATTAGCCAAATAATAAAATTGCAATCAGTGTTTTGCACTGTTGTTTTGAGTTAAATATGCAGTTTTAGTATCAATGATCTGATAGTAACCCAAGTTCTATTTATATGAGAAGCTTATTTGTCATAGTAATATGGCATATTAGTAATCAATGTGTACCTACATTAAATAAAAGACAAACAATCTAATGTATAAACTAGTTAACCCATAAAACCACTTGGTTTGTACATAATATAATATGATGAACTCACCTTTAGCAGAGAGATCGTCCGAGGGCAGAGGAGGTCCTGGACCAGCTGTGGTAGCCGCCATAGTTCTCCTCTTGAAGCTGCATGTCTTGCCGATGTCTGGTCTCATCTCACACGGTTTGCTTGTCACCTGCTCGCAAAAGGATAACACGATATAATATGATGAATGCTATGATATGAGGGTTATATTAGGCGAGTTCAGTGTACATAGAAGAGGCCACGGTCGTGACTGGTTATATTGTTAGTTGGTGTTTGACTAGCTTTGCCATACCGACTCTTTTTCATCGCACGATTGCCCCGAAACAAAGCCACATACCACGTTTAACCTGAGGCGACCCGACAATAATCTCTCATATACTATTATTATTATCCACTACTCAAATAATTCATTATGAACATAATAATAAATAAATATTCAGACATGTGTCCTACTCCACAAGTTAAGTACACATGCACTGATGACATCAATAGTTAATGGTGTAAAGTATGTGATTCGCAAAACATGAAGGAATACAAGTGTCATTGGTTTAATAGGCGTGTTATATTAATAATGCGTGCTTAACAAAAAATAGAAATTGAGATGTGTATAAATCTTGGGATTCTCTGTAAATGTACACCGTAAAGACGTTAATAGAGTTGCTTTGCTGTACTTTTAATCGGTTTTTTGTTAATTAGTGCCTCGCTCGAGGCTCAGGCGAGGCATTAACTAACAAAAAAATCGATCATAAGTGTAGCTAAGTAACTCTACTATCATATTTATGATGTACATTTACGGTGAGGTTATTTTATTATTACTTTAGCCGATGTTTGTCTAAAATTTAAACTTAAAATATTGACACCAATTAAGGTTTAATACATCAAAGTGTATCTGAATATTTAAATTTAAAACTCTACAATTGTTTTGAAACAATTACGATTCGACATGATTTTTTTAAATAAAAAATTATTAGATTAAAGGTATTAATCTAATAATTATTATAAATGTATGATTTTTATTCCTTTTTGGTTGATTTCTTATCAAATTTTACGATCGATCAATGCATATAAACTAATTGTATATTTATTTTTATAGGTACAAATATTATGTATTGTTTGCTTCTTATGCTTGTAAAATAATTATCAAAGTTCATACACGTCCGAGGTGGCATAACAATATATATCATATTATCTCGAAACCTCTTTAGACGATTTGTCAAATGATCAATGTGTTTAATAGACATTTGGATTGTTGACATAATAATATAAAGCCAGTATAACTGTCAATTTTAACCGGTCAGTCAAAACGTGTGTCGTTTACTTTAGTACAACCATATAATCAGTTCGACTGAGAGTTAAAACTGAAGATCCATGCTCACTTCACAGTTAAACCGAGCGTCTATCGGCCACATAACTTAACTGAATTTTGTTTGAGGCTGTTGTTTGATGAAAACTTATTTCAAAAATAAATTTTATCTTCTACGGGCCCCTTTACGATATCTTCAATAAAGTTTCAAATATAAATAATATAATTTTATAGAAATAATATAATTAAATTAATCTAATGGTTATTTTTTTAGATGTAAGATCCGTTGAAGAGAGAAGTGTTGATTTTTATTAAAACAACGCAAAATGAATGGTGCATTCTGTAGGCCTTGAAATCTATTATTTTGATAATCGCGTGATAAGTGGAACGTGAGGGGCCCCTGTATTTTTGTAAAATACGGAAAACAATAGATTAGTGCAAATTTTTAAGCAACGTGACAACTTATATTTCGTGCCATGAGAAAATACGCGTGACGTTGTGGCATCATCAAATTGAAGTGTAGGCGAGATGAATCATCAAATCTTTACTAATTACATTTTATCTGATTAAAGGTGGAAATGCATGTAACAGATAAAACGATTTGTCGTTACGGCATTCGTTCATTTTGTAAACCCTCTGAAGGTATTACAGCATTAATAGGCTCTATGTAAGCCGATTACACACTTAATACGACCAATACTATATATATATTTGGTATTTTATTCAATATACATATCTACAGCATACACAAGATTAAATCAGATTGAATAATACGAGAGCAGATATATGCAGGATAGAGAAGAGTTGTACTTTGCCTGCTTTGTGAATAATAGAACAAGAAGCACTCAGACGAGTTTCTCCATTGCACATTCACACATTTACTCCTATATCACATTATTTTACTTTATTATTTTTCACTGGAACACTTTCAAGGATGTTTCCATATTCATGAAGACTGCTACTCTATATGATGAAATCAGTGAAGGGGTACGAGTACATTGGTATTATATATACATTAAAGGTAAACTGATGAAACAAATGGTTGCATGTTAGCACAGGGTTGTATTGCATCTTTTATTCACCATAACTCGACAGATCGTTCACTTGACAGGGTCTCCCCCAAAACCCCACTCCCCAATACTGAAGTACGGGGTATGGTTTTACAGGAGAAAAAAAGCTGGCATCGACTAAATTCAATTTGTCCCAAACTCACATCTACACACCATTGGGGATTGTATGCCGAAATATATTTAAGGTGTTTCTTTAAAAAAAGTATACCTATACTGAAGATATTTAATTAAAAGCATCATTGATTTTTGCAGAAATATTATTTTTAAACAAACAAGTCAAATTCGGTTAACTCGAGCATGCTAAAATTTTATCTCAGAACTGTTTTTTTGTACAATACATGAGGCGTTCAGTTACATAAGTACGAACTCAACATTGACCTGCTTGAATCAAGATTGACATCGTTTTATTTTATTTTTAAATTATAAAATGAAAATTCCACTAACTTAACAAAATTCTATATTTTCTAAGAGTAATTGACCTGTTTACTTTAATAATACTTTATAAATTTAGAATACAGTGGAACCTCTATATAATAATATAATATTAATTTTATTTACCCCTGCCTTTGTTCATAATATTGCTTGTTTGCATCTTACATTGATATTTTATTAATTGTTCAATTAAATTATATACTAGTATAATTTAATTGTAATAAACTATATACTAGACTATCGACTTGCGTATTTTTTATCAATATTAAAATCTGTCCCTATGTTATAAATATATGATTAACACATTAATTTCCATAGTTTTTTTTTATAGTAAAATTGTATTTTTTATTTAAATTTCTTCAGAACATTGAACATTTTTTATTGTAAAAAGCCCAATTGGGCGTTAAATAAATAAATAAATAACGAACATAAATATAAATTTTTAAGATATGGAAATAAATCGCTACGTTGAAAAGTCCTATTTTCAAATAATAAAAATCTTCATATTTAAGAAACTAACGCCCGTATTCTGCATGTATACATACATTTACGGAAGGTAACTATTCACACTACCTTTCCTCAATTCTGACGTTTCCACCCTCAATTTTGACGTTTATAGTGAATACGAACTTTATGAACTTTATTGTGCAACTGACGTTACCGAATTAAATTCGTTTTAAAAATCTTCGATTGGTAGACCATGTACAGTAACAGGGAGACTGACTAGTCGAAGACTGGATGCTGATCAGGGCTGAGGGGGCGGAGACTGGAGCCAGGGAGCAATACTGACCAGTGAAGTATGGAAGATGGAAGAATGGCCTCGCTGACAGTAGTCAGCAGTCTTAGCAGCTATGGTGAAGGACAGGAAGGAGACACGGAGCTGGAAGTGGAAGTGGAAGGTGAGGAGCTGCAGGGGCGGAGACTGGAGCCAGGGAGCAATACTGACCAGTGAAGTATGGAAGATGGAAGAATGGCCTCGCTGGCAGTAGTCAGCAGTCTTAGCAGCTATGGTGAAGGACAGGAAGGAGACACGGAGCTGGAGGTGGAAGTGGAAGGTGCGAGGAGCTGCAGGGGCGGAGACTGGAGCCAGGGAGCAATACTGACCAGTGAAGTATGGAAGATGGAAGAATGGCCTCGCTGACAGTAGTCAGCAGTCTTAGCAGCTATAGTGACAGGACAGGAAGGAGACACGGAGCTGGAGGTGGAAGTGGAAGGTGCGAGGAGCTGCAGGGGCGGAGACTGGAGCCAGGGAGCAATACTGACCAGTGAAGTATGGAAGATGGAAGAATGGCCTCGCTGACAGTAGTCAGCAGTCTTAGCAGCTATGGTGAAGGACAGGAAGAAGACACGGAGCTGGAAGTGGAAGTGGAAGGTGCGAGGAGCTGCAGGGGCGGAGACTGGAGCCAGGGAGCAATACTGACCAGTGAAGTATGGAAGATGGATTTATAAAAAAGTTTGTAATATAAAATATATTAATAATTTACCTAATGCAATCCCTGACCATTAGATCTTTTTTTAGGATTTTTAACTAGTCCAGTTTAAAACCATATTTTGACATTACAAATAGGGCACACATTTAAAATTAATAAACATGGACTCTCAATGCCATCAAAGTATTAAGATTTAAAATTAATAAAGGATATTTGATCACATTTATTTTGGTTTCTTTCAATGGAATTAAATAATTGTTAAGAGAAAAAAAAATGAGAAAAAGGTTAAGATATAATATGGTTTTATTATAAACTTACAAACAACATAAAACAACGAAAAAACTTATAAACAACAAAAACGTGTAATTTCCACTTCCTTAATAGGATACACAGTCTGAATGCAATGTCAATTAATTAACAATATCCTTATTTTGTAAATACCACAGATTTCCACATCACCTTTGCGAATAAGAAAAAAGCATAAAACGGTAGTATATAATTATATCCAATATACATACTCTGTCATAGTGATTGAAATACTTTTTATTATTCTATATTGAGGTACTGTGAATGATGCATTACCTTTTTTTATAGTGGAAGGTTCCCCCATAGGTCTATAACTACAGTTAATATTAAAAAAATTGTTACATTCAGATGATAAGGTTAATAAAAAATAATTACTAGCTACAAATACAAAGCAAGGCATTTATACCATAATATTATTATTTTTTTAAATTTTGGAAAGGCAAATTACACAGAAATTTCAAAAAAGATGTGAAGCGAGCAATGGTGGGTGTCAGAAATCTCTATCGTTTCACTTGCAGATGTA
The DNA here is from genome assembly GCA_022606485.1 of Agraylea sexmaculata. NCBI lineage: Eukaryota > Metazoa > Arthropoda > Insecta > Trichoptera > Hydroptilidae > Agraylea > Agraylea sexmaculata. Next base: position 125,296 of record JAGTTH010000358.1, read on the forward strand.
AATCACTACAGTAACTGGAAAAACAAAAACAACAAAGAGCAGTAAACGTAAATCAATAAAAATTTATTGCAATCTTTATTCAACTGGATCTGAAAAATGCAACATGGCAAAGTTGTTCCTGTAACTCAGACCCTCGGTGTCGTTTATTTCTTCTCCAGTAGAAGTATCTTAGAAAAATGGTTAAGATATCATATGGTTTTATTAAAAATATAATTGTTTTAATTATACTCACATTGTCACACATACTGTCAGTATCTTGGTAAAATTGTTTGACATCAGCTTTGTTCAGACTAAAACCATGTTTATTCATATTTATAAATGATATTCTTAATTTTAAATATTCATTCATTTTATTTAAACCTCCTTTTCTTTCAATTTCTTTTGTTTCTTATATGAATCTCTTTCCTTTTTGTAGGCATATTTTTCTCTCCCGGCTGCATATTTCTCTTTTTCGGCAGCATATTTTTCCCTTTCCGCAGCATACTTTTCTTTTTCAACTATATACTGTTCTTTGCAGAATCTCAATTTCATTAGCCCATCATGGTCTTTAAACCCATATTATTTCATAAACACATAGCTTAACAAAGATGTATACAAATTACCAACCAATGCTGTTGTCTCCCAAATTAATAGTTGGCTCAATGTTGAGTACATTCCTACTTGTTCCCGGCTCCTCGCAATTATGTTGTTGTGGTGAAACCACCATATTTCATAAAACTTCTTCCATCTTCCATACTTCACTGGTCAGTATTGCTCCCTGGCTCCAGTCTCCGCCCCTGCAGCTCCTCGCACCTTCCACTTCCACTTCCAGCTCCGTGTCTCCTTCCTGCCTTCACCATAGTTGCTAAGACTGCTGACTACTGACAGCGAGGCCATTCTTCCATTCTTCACTGCTCAGTATCGCTCCCTGGCTCCAGTCTCCGCCCCTGCAGCTCCTCGCACCTTCCACTTCCACTTCCAGCTCCGTGTCTCTTTCCTGCCTTCACCATAGCTGCTATGACTGCTGACTACTGACAGCGAGGCCATTCTTCCATTCTTCACTGCTCAGTATCGCTCCCTGGCTCCAGTCTCCGCCCCTGCAGCTCCTCGCACCTTCCACTTCCACTTCCAGCTCCGTGTCTTCTTCCTGTCCTTCACCATAGCTGCTAAGACTGCTGACTACTGTCAGCGAGGCCATTCTTCCATCTTCCATACTTCACTGGTCAGTATTGCTCCCTGGCTCCAGTCTCCGCCCCCTCAGCCCTGATCAGCATCCAGTCTTCGACTAGTCAGTCTCCCTGTTACTGTACATGGTCTACCAATCGAAGATTTTTAAAACGAATTTAATTCGGTAACGTCAGTTGCACAATAAAGTTCATAAAGTTGGTATTCACTATAAACGTCAAAATTGAGGGTGGAAACGTCAAAATTGAGAAAAGGTAGTGTGAATAGTTACCTATCCTTAAATGTATGCATGCAGAATACGGGCGTAAACGCCTCATATTTTCATATATATGGACTTGAAATAACTGAGAATATTTTAGGGTGTGGTAGGGTATCACAAATATAAGCGAAAAAAAATTAAAATTAAAAAATTATTAATAATATTATTAGTGCTTTTGGAATGGAGTGTGGGCCACCATCATGGAATAAGCTGTTTCTGTGAAGTACCCATTAGTTGTTACTGTTACGTGTATATTGTGTCTGTTAATACGTAATTAATATTTTTTCGCTTATATTTGCGATACCCTACAACTCACTAAGATATTCTCAGTTAGTTCAAGTCCACTCTGTATATATTTTTATAGAGTGGCTTCTAAAAAAGCGTTTGCTGGGCCCTGATATAGACGATAAGAACACCTGGATGTGCAAAAGTTATTAGTGTGTAATGAAATAAAGGCAAGTGGTAGAAGAAGAGAACACGCAGGTGGTACAGGTTGAACAGTGCACAGGAATGCTGCTTGAGACCAGTCCAGCGTCCAGGACTAGCAAGCAGACACCGCCACTACTCTACTATACTACTGCATAATACATACATATTAGTTAGGTATTTATCAATATTATTAAGAATATGATGACGGGAGAGAGGCACGTGGGGGTGGTGGTTGTTATTTATTAGGTTTGTAGGTTATGCGCGGTCACCTGGTGGTAGTGCAGTGGCTGGAGGCAGCAAGCTACTGAAGGCCGGTACTTGGCCACACCGAGGGCTCAGCCCCCATCCACCACGCCATATAGTGCAATATCTGCCAAATATGAACACCGCTGATACTGTGATATCGTGTCCAGACATATTAATAATATGAGGTGAGGTCTGATCCGCATTTCAATCAAGTCGACCTTCATCAGAGGTCGACTTCGCAGGAGTGCATCCATCACAGTCTGGCTTCTTCTGACTTCACTTCACTCACTCTTGTATTTTTGGCCAATTCAACATAATCCATCTTGATCAGACAGACACCAGGTGACAGTCGCACCGGATCATAAAAAATAAATTATAAATATGATATCTACACCAGGGATAGCCAAGGAGTCGATCAACTAGTAGCATAGTTCAAAATAAACGTATCTACAAAAAAGAAAACAAATACAGCGGTACCTCGACATGTTTTGAGATACGACAAATAATATTCGAGAATTTCTACCTCGACATACGACATACGAAAATTTGAGATTTTTATGCGCGATAATTTTATACATGATTGCTAATTGTTATGGAAGCTCACTACTAGAATTTCGCGCCAGAATTGTGTATATGTAAAAGTCAATTAATAATCGATAAATATTTATCATGTGCGTTATTACTAGTTTATTTATTTTAAATTATCCATTGCCGATTTAACAAAATGTACATACACATTTTTTTATTCAAAAACACGTGGTACGTTAAGTTTAAATTCGTATCTCGTGGTACCACTGTATTCAAATCACAACTCTGATGTAAACATATTTATGAGTTATAGGTTTTATTATCATTTAATTAACACATTCAATACTAAATATATTTTTTTATTTATTATTAATAGAAAACATATTTTTGTTTTTTAATTTATACATTTAATGAGAGTATGTATTTATGTTTCGCATAGGCGAAATCACTCATCACAAACGGCTGTGATTTTTGTGTTAAAGTACGAACCAAATCACTTTGAATTGCTACGTATAAATGGCCATAGTGTATGTATAAGTTACACAGTATAACGTCTACATACACTACGGTCTTTTATATGTAGAAATTCAAAGAGATTTGGTTCGTACTCAACTCATCCATTGAATTGATATTAAGCACTGTTAATAGAGTAAATAATCGTCTCGATTTCATTAATATCAATATCAACTTATTATTTTATCATTGGACAAACTAAACGTTTTGTGTATTCAATTCTAAAAATCTTTAATATGTAAACGCGAAATGAAAATAAAGTATGGCATAGCGCTTTTTTTTATTTATATGTACAGATAATGAGAGTATGTATTTATGTTTCAAAGAGGCGAAATTACTCACCACAAGCGGCTGTGATTGGTGGTATATTAAGTCAATTGATTGCACATAACCAACTCTCGATTCAAGTAGCTTATAGGAAAGTATTTGAGGAAACTAACCAACAATATATGATAGTTAATTCACAGCCGTTTGCTTAAATTTGATATTTAATCTAAGATAATTATGACTTTAATAATAGCAAAAATAAAATAGTCTAGAAGGTATTAATAAAATATTTAGTGTGTTTCTTTTACTATTTCCTACAATTTTCTATACGCCCCGCGGCTCTTTTAAGAGGATTTTTACAAATTTATTTTTTTAGACACAACAACGTGTCGATTTATTGTCTGTCAGTTATCTTAACTATTACTGGTTACACAGGTCACCGACTTAATAATCAGTATTTACCTTACAATGCAAGAATTCAAAGTAAACGTGGATCAAAACGATCGATCGGGATTTTATTAATATTATTCCCGATCTCCCAGTGATAATAACCGATCAAATCAATGAAAAAAAAATTGATCTGAGCGGGTTTTGAACCCGTGACCACAGTATTTGTAGTCTCGCGTCTTATCCCCTGAGCTGGTTATGTATGTATATCACACACGTTTTCAGCGTTTTACAAACAAATTTTACTGATAGTATCGATTAAAGAGCATATAGATACGTTTTTGTGTTAATCACTTATTGATATGAACAGCTACATTAAATGTATATTTAAAAAAAATCAAATATTTTAAATTGAATTTTATTATTATGAGTATTAATTTATATGACAAAAAATATTTCACTAGGGCCTTTTATCTAGGTTCAGATACTAATAATAAATTATGGAGTTCTATGAAGCAAAAGATGTTGAAAAAGAGTATTAATAAGTTTCTTAATACTCCGTGACTCAAGTTGATAGTCTTGGGATCAAATAATATATAAATGCATAAGGCAGTTTGGCTACCTACATATAATCTAAACAGGTGTTTTCAATACTCCATAATGAAGGTAATATCTCATAAATATCATAAATCAGAAATACTTAACTAGGTTAATGTATTTTTCAAATGGACTCGTTCGTCTGTTGAAATTGTGAATCGTTCTAGTATTTTCAAATGAATAGAATTGTGCCAAGCTTTAAATCTTACTGACAGATGTAATTCACAGTGTAATTAAACTAAATCAATACCCTGTGTGTGTGGAATATATTATTATGTATAGAAATTTTTAGCTTGCACTGAAAATTAACTTTTTTTTTAAATAAAATTAACCAGTATCGATGTTTGTCATTGGTTGATGAACGAAAATGAGTCATTGGTGTGTTTATGTCCTTATATTTTCCTTCTAAAAACAGAAGCGTTCTAAAATGACGCACTTCGTATTCTTAGAATATCCATTAAAAAGCGCAGCAGCTATTAAAATCGATCCTCATAAATATCATTTTCCAATTGAACGTAGAATCATTTATAGCATCAACTTCTTGCGTAATAAAAATTCAGTACTTTACATACAGGAAATATTTAAAATCAGTTTTCCCCGTCACACTGCAGTTAAACTCATTTTTCAATATAAACATTTCATTGTTTATTCTTTGATTATTGTTTATTTTTACAGGCAAAACTTAAGGGGAATTAAAATACATTTTAAAAGGATTTGATCAACGCGATCGTATAGGGGGGTTATTAATAATATATTCGAAGGATACGCAAAACGTCAAGTTGAAAAGTGGACGACAAAGGCAGTTTGACAGGTCTCCTTGGACACATAAAAAGAAATCGCATTAATAATACTTAAAATTCATGCATTCAATCTGAAAAGTATACTTGAACACGTCGCAGCTAAATATTATAATACACAATGTGCTCGAAATAATATACAAAGTTCAACGGATAATTGAATCGAGCTGGAGTTAAATATATGGGCTTGTTAAAATAACATTATTATGTTGGGTGAATGCATGGATAAACCTGTATATGGAAACTTGTTAAAATACACTTTTTCGCCACCACTTATCGCAGTCTTGTATTTCGTGAGAAACCCAACAAGAAATCCCAGCGAAATACTCTTTAATATCTCCAACAGTATAATAATACGTTATAAAGAGCTTTACTCCGATAGTTATACTTAGTAGTTAAAATAAATGTGTCTGTGTGAGACTAGAATATGACACGGTTGACCTCTGACATCATCGTGGCTTATTTCAAACAATGTTTCAGACAACTGAAATATATATTTTAAGCACGATCAATACATTTTTCTAATCTTCAGTTTAAAAACATACCACTTCTATTGAAGCTTTGAGAAGATTATCACAAATTCAATGCTAAATAATATTTCAGACGAGTTTCCTTCAAAGAAAACAGAGATTATTCAGTTAGCTTCACACGCATCAATCAAACAGACAAACAATGTGACGCTGGTTGACCTCATAAATAATTACATACATTTACTAATATCTATACAAACATAAATATTGCTGCCACATGTTTTCATAACCAACATCCAATCATCATTATTTTTATAACTGTATAAGAAATATTTCTATGTACAACCAGAGTTTATAATCATTTAGAACGGATATTTCAATCCGATTTCGATCGGAGATCTAGTGGTGGACAAAAACTAAATTAAATCTGTTGCCTCACCGCTGTGTGGTTGGCCTGGGAAACCATCCATACTAAAGAGACGGTCAAGCTGAACGCGAAATCCATTCGCGGCGAGCTGTTAACACGTGGAAATGAAAAAAAAACTGTGCACGAAGTTCCCTGTCAAATTGCAGTTTCAAATATTTCCACCCGTTGACAGTTCGTCGCGAACGGATTTCGCGCTGTCTTTGGCGAGGCTTTTATCATTCTCCGATATGACATTAAATATGAGTACGTAGATATTAATTTGTACATGACCGGTGATGTACGAAAATCAAACGAAACGAATGTTATATTCTAATTTCTTCATGTCATAATATTGCAGATTTTTTTAAAAAGCATGGAGCGATGTTCAGAAATGAGATAATAGGTATAATATTCGTTTGATATTGGAACATCTCTGCACGTCACTGTATTACGTAAAATAATTATTTTGGGTTGTCTGTACTTTTACGAAATACCTGATTATTTATCGCACCTGAAATGAAATTGTTGAACCATAAATTTTAAATAAAAACAAAAAAAAACACATTCATACATACTTATCGTCATAATGACGTAATTTTTCAATATAACTAGGCTTATTTGATACATTCGCCTTGTGAAGAAATACTATATACTGATAAATGGATTCATAGCTGGGAATGAGAAAGTTAATTTGAAATTATATGGTAGAGTGTACATAAATGAACGGGTTTGTGAGTGTCTATTTTTAGTAAGTAAGTATAATTTTAATTCAAAGATAATAATTGTCTGGTATGGCGTTGTGAAGTGATGTGAGGTGTATATGAAGAGAAAGTCAGTAAAGGCTGATGGCAGTGACCGGTTTGACTGTACATACACTGACTACACCAACACTTTTAACTTTATAATACGATTACACACACCATTCACATTCCACTATCAACGATTAATAATAATCTTAATAAATACTTTATTATAAACTAACACAGCTTTTATATGGATTTATATTGATTAAACAACGAGTGGAATGTTCTAATTGAAAATGAATAATAATATTCTTGATTGCGTATGACAGTTGATTAATTGAAGTAAATCAAAGCGGTTTATTGTCGATAAATGTGTCAAAACAAGTTATTCAATTGAACATATATTATAAAGCATGGTGCAAATAAGAGAGAAGCGAAGACTTCCTCTTAATAATAAAAGAACCGACATGTGGTTTTGTGTAAACAGGTTAAACCTTTCAGCGGCAACTCTTTAAGCACCTCTTCAAAGGAAACGACATTATGTTAACGCAATTCACACAAATTAACACCACCTTTAAGCATTGCTTTTACAACATGCCATTAAATCACAATTATTTTACATCTACACCATATGTCTCACTAATTATAAATATTATATCATCAAACAGTTCACTGAATAGAATCCACTCTAATGAAAACTTGACATGGACTAGTTAAAAAGATCTTCGTGTTTATGTCAATTAAAATCAATTCATTTTGAACATCGAATTGGTTATACTTCATCCATTTTTGATAGCTAACCATTATTAAGTCACAAATTAAATATCTACAACTACAATATCAGTAGATTGTTAAAAAATTTAGCCACCTGTTATCATTAGTAATGGAATTAACATTATTATTTATTTATTATATACGCTTTATTAAAGACTTTATACTATTTTTTTACTGAAAAATGGGTAGTAGAAGGATAACAAATATATAGATTAATTAATGTTATAATTTTTTATTAATAATACAGTGGAATCAGACGAATCCTAAAAGATGGGCTAAAGTAGTAGAAAAAGAAGGGCAATACTTTGAATAAAATGTTATTTATAAGAAATTATAACATAAATTTTTGTTATTACAAAAAAACGGCGGAAACTAATTCAACCCCATAATAAATAGTAATTAGAATAATAGTGTCTTTTTAATAATTCAACAAATTTAATATGATTAATTTGAATATACTACATAAAAATTGCCCAATCTAAGAAATCTGTTGATCGAAAAATCCATATTAATATTAGTTCTACAAGAATATTAAACATAGTTCTAGATGAGAAATATTATTCACTCGTAATGTTCTACTTGAAAAATTATATATAATAAGCTCATAAAACACATCACAATCATATTTATTATAAATAATCTTTTAAAACTCTAAGAAAGCGTTAAGATTTAATTCAAACGTATTAGAACAGAAAATTTAAAGTGAAATATGGAATCGATATGTATATAATATTGATGTGACCAAATATTATGTCCAACATGGATAGGATAATCAATATACTATAAAACATTTGAAAAGCCAAACATTATTACGAGAAGGACAAACAAATGTGAGATAATCATTGCTAACTAATCACCTATTGTTACTACAAACACTGTAATATAGCTTCATATAAACGTACTAAATATAAAACAAAAATATAAAGCGGGAATCGTGAACCGACAGAGCAGAACACAGGCGAGATTGTATGTTTTTTTGAAAAGAGACACACGTCTGTGTTTTCGTGTTCAACGATTCAGGAAAACGATATGTTAATGAACAGGGGGTGCGGGTGACACATGGGAGGGTGGGTGGTTGTTGTGTTTTAATACAATGAAATGCAAATGAAAGTCCACCTCACAGACCCTCATCGGTGTCGCCCTAACAATATGTCGTATTCAAACAACACCGGTGAACTAATGATCGTTTGTATAAATCTATCACTGCGTATATAATAAAATAGTAATATAATGCATTGCAGTGTCGAGGATGACCCCATTCTTAACTATGCAAGATGCAATTAACTGTTTGCTATGCATTCAAATACCGCACTGCTAACTCTTCAATTATGTTGTTTATTCAAAGTGTTTTTCGTTGATAATTATTATATAATATTAAGTGATAAGGACGGAGTTACATTGTGCATTGATATCAATTAGCAAATTGCTCGCAGCTTCCATTCACAGACGCGGATATCGTATCTGCCATATTATTAATATACTCTGATGTTTCATACAAATTATATAGAGGTGGTAATTACCAAGTCACATAACGGTATCGCATTTCAAAACAGCTCGCTTATTTCATCACTGATTTGTCTACAAACCTACTCAGCCTCTATCAACACAATCATTATCATTGCATTTATATTACATCAATATTCGTGGTAAAAAAGGTCGAAATTAAAAGTACATATATCAAAGTCTAAGGTGCACCACACACTTTCAGTTCGACTGAAAACGTATGTGGGTCCACTAAGGTTTAATCATCAACATACCACCGTTTTGGGGATTTAGACGAAATATTTAAATAGGTAGCAATAATTGATAGCAGTCTTTCAACTTTCATAATTTATACATTGACAATAAAACCTTGAAATTGTAGCGTTTTATTTCTCGCAAAGTGTCAAATGACTCATCTTGAACGACAACAACAGTTGATAAAGGATGCCAAAATTAAAAATAACTTTGAAATTATCATGTTTTTTATTTGAAAAAATCATGTCGAATCGTAATTGTTTCAAAACAATTATAGAGTTTTAAATTTAAATATTCAGATACACTTTTATGTATTAAACCTTAATTGGTGTCAATATTTTAAGTTTAAATTTTAGACAAACATCGGCTAAAGTAATAATAAAATAACGTCATCGTAAACGTACATCATAAATACGATAGTAGAGTTACTTAGCTACACTTATGATCGATTTTTTGTTAGTTAATGCCTCGTCTGAGCCTCGGGTGAGGCACTAATTAACAAAAAACGTTTACGGCGACACACGCCTAGGAATCCCAAGCTTTGGAGGGTTTTCAATTGCTCAAAATTTTAAAGCAATGCGCAGCTTACATTTTTATTATATTGCTTTATTATTTAGTAAATATTATCTTTGAAATTTGCCCATCTTCCCAGGATTCAACTTATATTATAAAGGTAATACTTGCAAAGTCAAATTCGTCAATAAGTCTATTAATAACGATGGCAGTCTTTATACATACATAGTTAATAAAAAAAAACAATTGGCAGGAGTATAAATGGTCTATACTAGTACATAATAATAAAAGTATGTTTTGTGGTTGTATGTGTTTTAAATTGGTGTTCTTGTGGAATAATGCTAAAGGTTGACCGGTCACCAATAAACGACTTTACACAACAAGCGACTGCTAAAAATCTAGGTCACTACAGAATACAGGCTAGTGTATGTCAAGGAGATATTTTGAGAGTGCGTGTGAATCAAGTTGAATAATATTTAATAAAATACTACACTAGATTGAGATTGTTCAGGTTGCAAGTAAAACGGTGAAATCCGCTCAATTACCATGAACACTCATAATATTGTATACGGGAAGTGTTTCATTTACAGTTTGGCCGGATTACAAAATACGATAAAGCAATTACCCAGCCGGATTTAATACACTATGTTTTTCAATACACATTATTCAAGCAGACTAGCAATAATTATCAATCAATGTGAAACGGACACGCCTCGTTTATAAAAGTTGATTTTCCATTGTGACAACCGAACAATCAAGAATTATTAACTCGCGGTGACGGCTAGAGAAAGCGACAATTTAAATTCAGGCCCCCCGTAATCCACAAGCGGATAAAAAGAAATGTGATTAGGTTCAAAGCGATCGCCTAATTACAAAAACGGTCCCGAAAGCCGAGTAGAAAATAAGACAGGCAAAAAACAAAGGGGGAGAAAAAGAATGAAGTACGCCGAGAAACAGAATAAGGGGGTGATATTCAAATCGTACTTAAACTGTCTTTACACCAGGTAATTGCATTAGATCTGTGACGAGACACCCTCTTCATTTCTTTGCTTTTTACCACTCTTTCAAAACTTCCTTCCATTATTATTATTCCTGCTTAAAAAAATCTTTAAAAAGAATACCAACTTAAATAAATAAATACTGTAGACATCCATTGATTTTTATTAAAACCATTCAGCTTATAACTTAATTGGTAGATGATTTGTATGTGTTTGATTGAACATACATATTATTTTTCTAATAATATTGTCATTAAAAAACTCTTTTTGTTAATTTTTTTGTAATGAATATCAATCTCTATTATCCCAAAAGTCGCAAACGATTACGATTATTTATTTATAAGCACCGTTGGACACGAAGGTGTTTGTCAATTGGTTCGTTTTGTTTATCGACCGGTCGGTAACTATTACAGTTACAGGTGTTACAGAAGGAATAATTTCCTGAGTATTCACTTCACACAAACCAGAAAATCAAAGTAAACTTGGTGGATATGGGTCGATTGGGATTCTATTAATATTATTCCCTATCTACCAGTCGCAATATCCGATGGAAACATTTTTTTATTCAATCTGGAATTAAACTAATGACCACTGTATTTGTAGCCACGAACCTTATACCCTAGCTTTATAACAAACAAACATTTATTTTTTTGTATAAAAAAAAATATACCACGTAGGTATTTGTATTATGTATATTAACTCTGATTCTTCGACAAGAATATCTAAGCTGTAAAGAAACGTACGCATACATTTTTATATGAACGCCTCTTTGGCGACATTCCAAGTTGAATCTTTAAAAATAGAAATAAATATGCGTTTGTATCTAAAATGCACAGTCATTTAAGATGTTTCATTGGGCACGAATAAAAACAACAATAATTTTTGTTAATACTGAACGGCGGTATTCTACTTTGGCAGACATGTTTAGTGAATCGTGAGACTGTTGAAGCCGTAATTGGCGACCAGTTGACGGAGTCTTGATGTGTTTATGTGAACCTCTCCGCCTGACTACCGCGCTTATATACTTCGATTTGAAAGTTATTTAATTTAATGTGATATTGGACTTTCTTATGGACGCTGTGATTGCAAATGATTTGGCATTTACAAATGACGACTTCACGACTGACCAATAAAAGCATATAAGCGGCTATTTGGAGATCGTGGCTTTAACAGTACACCATTTAATAGCAGTTTAACAACTATATAGACACTCGTGAGCTCTGCAATCTTATACGTACTCTTCTCTCAAACATTTAACTACATATATTTATAATATAACTCACCTTGGGATCGAAATTGAAGGCATATTCTGGTCTGATGGGACAATCCAGGCCACACTTGCAAGTGCCAGCAGCCTGCAAGTACTCCCGCACTTGTTCTAATGAACACAAACTTGCACCACTTGGACTAGAAACAAATACAATATAATTAATTAACCAACTAGTTGGCATCATATTTTTAAAATATGCTAAAGTTTCTATTTTTCTTAACGACATCAATATTAAAAACTATAGGTATATATTTCACATTACAAAACACAATAAAAAATTCATCATCACAATAGACAAGTTCACCTTGATATTATTTCATATTGAGACATTCGAGTTGCGGTTAAATATCGATAGGTTATTAACAAAAAAAAATCCGTTGTTTGAATTAAATATGCAATTTTATTCTCTACCATCTTAATTAATTATAACCATATCTCTGATTAAGTGTGTGTACTTAAGTGCCTTGGAGCACTGCACGGGTTATATGTTTTGTAAGTTGTATCATTCTTTTTAAATTCACCGATATTTACACATTAATTATCATACAAAAAATTATATTTGGAGAAGTTATAATGTTGAATATGGCCGAATACTGGGTGGATGGCCAAATTTCAAAGATATTAATATTATTAGATTGTTCTGTCAATATTATAATATCTGAAAAATAATTATAACCCAAGTTTTATTTATATCAGAAAACTTCTGTAAAGATGTTAAGTGAAAACTTATAACAATACTATATTAAAATGTAAAAAAGCTAAACCTGTATGTTTACACAAAAAGATTCAGTATTTTAATACAATTATTTTCTTTCGTTGTAAACTCTCAATTTGTAGATACGTTTTTGTGTACATAACCCATCGAAATATAATAGTGAAATGTTAAAAAATTTTCATATGTCATCAGTAAATTATACATAATATTGCATAATAATAATTTTGTACATTAACTGAACCTATATGTTTGCACCAAAATATTCAATGATTTTTTTGGTTAATAACTATTTGTAGATATTTTGGGTCGGTTAATGAAAATGTATATTGTAAATTTGTAGATAGAGTTTTGTGTTGACTAGCCATCGATACCCAATAATAAAAATATTCCATTTAGATTCCACTATGATATAAAGAATAATAACGAAAATGAAGAGAGTAATATCCAGTAAAGAGAATGTAGATAGATACGAGGCAAAAGAGAAAACTAGCAAGTACATAAGAAAAGGTCAAGTGAGACAAACTGACAAAGACTCGCAGCCGTCTGGTTTGACTCTGATTCGAAAGTCTTGATTTACGGATGAGATATTGCTTTGTGTTATTTGCATTCACTTATACGTTACATTATATCTATATTAAATGTCCCCCGAAGTGTATACATGTAAGAAATATATATTTAAAAAATATATATATATATATCCGCACGATTGGACTTAATGAGGGCACAATATTGTATATTGAAATTTGAGAGCAATATAGTTTTCATCGACAGTAAAAAATAATTCATTATGTGAATTATTAATATATGTCATTTAATCTTTGATGATTTGCATGAATTTAATTGTCTGTTTAACTACTCTACCCAAATTTACAATTCGGGAAATGATAAGGGAATAATTTCATTAATATTAATTTATATACGACCCGAGGGGCTTTTTGGATATTTTTTTAGTGTTAAGTTATTTTTTGTCGGCGATCTTAACTATTGCTAGTTACACACGTTACCTTACAATACAGGAAATCAGAGTAAACCTGGGTCAAGACAATCGATCGGTATTTTGTTCATATTATTCTCGATCTATTTTTTTTTTAATTGAGCGAGATTTGAACCCATGATCACGGATTTTGTAGCCATGCATCTTATCCCATTTTAATTTATATTATTGTAGATAGATTTTATGCTTGTTACTAACCTTTTGGTTGATTTGACCCACAATTAAAAAGTTACGGATGCCTTATGTAAATTATTAATCTTTCACAACAAAGCAAACATAAATGTTTTAGTTGTAAAAAAATAACTTTAACCATAGATATCGATCAATTTTTCCTTATATATACATTATCATTCTGATTATTTTACATGAAGAACAATGGACAACACCAATGATGCATTTATATAAATATAATTAACCGACCGATGATTTAATTATGACAAATTTAAAAAATATTTTCTTAACAATGAGGAAATCCTGCACTGCGCCAAATTTATATAATAAATAGATTCAAGGAAGATTCTAACATGGTTTCGGCAACAATACAACTAATCATAATCCAATTATACCCAAGCAACAATACAACAGTAATTATAGCAAACAATCATATCTGTCATTTCCATCTCTCAGCATTATGGAGATTATCGTGTTAATTGTCCGCTGACATCATCCAGCAATTGCTTATTCCACTTCGAAAGATAACATCGTTGGTAATAAAGTAAACAAAGAATATAATATTATAATAAATCTTTAACACATTGTAAATATTTAGAATAATGATTTAGATACTCGAGCCCATTGTGTGTTTGAATTCCCCAATAACTACTGTTTGTCAATATAAACACTGTTTTTAGTGTATAAACAAACCCTACTTTTTGTCATCGTTGAATAGCAATCGGTCTGTTAAATGTGTGACGTTATAAAACTGTACAAACAACCCTATTCCCTATGTCAATAACTACTGTTTCATGTTTACCATATCACTTATTGGTTTAAAACAATGACAATTTTAAATGAAAGATCATCTTTTTACCACTAAATTATATCCAAAAATAATATAACTACAGACGAAAAATTTCATTATCGGTTAATTACACCGCACATAAAATAAACGATTAATTTGTTTAGATAAAAAAATCTAATGTAATTAAAGACGGGTTTTGCATGCTTAGTAAATGACGTCGTTAATACGTCTCTTTTGTTATCACTTATAATAGCAAAGCCTTCTCCTAGTGCATTTTTTTCAAAGCCTTTCATAATTCTATTATTAGAAGGGATTGATGATAGCTATAATATATCAATGACATCACTTACTACAAATTTACTAAACATGGACAAACCCGGCCTATGCAGTTAAAATACATTGTGTAAAACTGTTTTAATTTTTCCACTGAGTCATTCCAATATCGATATCTTAGAAAAACACATCAAATTTGATAAATTTCGATATACACGGGTCATAGATTTAAGCATAAGATATCGCACGTGTGGCTAAATGCGTGGTTCAAGTGGATCAAGTGGTCAAAAAATCAGTTACCTGGTTTAAAACATTATACTGTAAATATCTCTCTTCATATCTTTAGTTATATTTCACAGTAAAATGGGTAAATGCATTGTTACTACATGTCATATGAACTCAAACATACACTCAAATACATCTACGCTCAGTTTTTACCAAAGACTACTTCTTTAACATGTTTCAAATATTATTGCGTTTTAATCGCAAAATATTGTCACAAACACCCTCAGAGGCCACTAGGAAATTTGTTGAGTGAGGGAGACACACTTATGCCTTTATCGAATAGGAGAGAAGAGTGCAACAATACACGGGATAAACAAAATTACACAAATAATTTGTATGCAATGCGATATCTAATTTTTATGTCTATGACACGGGTACATATGTTCACTTCAATTTAAACCATGTATAAATTGGTGGCATAGTTCATCACTGTTTTATGAAGAAGTTAAACCTTGTTATAAATCATTTTAAACGTTTATTTTGAAAACCATATAGTATGTACGTAAAGGATTGTGTTTCCCTGTAAAAGTGAGGGGGAGAAAAGGAAGTTTTCCGACAAAACCACAGGGTAGACCCATTGAACGTACGCCGGCAGCAGACCACAGATAAGGCATATAAATAAAGTCTGTTTGGGGCTAGCATGCAAAAAGAAAGGGTTGACAACCTGCGGCAGCCCACTGCACTTTAAATAAAACACATAATAATATAATGTCTGAAATAATATTAAGTAAAACGGATTGGTAATTTTCCGTGGCTGGTGGACGGAACCTATTTTTAGATGAACTTTGCGCTGGCGTTTCACCATCAAATGTCAAACAACTATGTGTGTTTGTACTGACATTAAATACAATCGCCTTTAAAACATCGACAGAATGAACGATAATTATAGTATCTCGTTACATTGAAAAGATGTCGAAGTGGAAAGGAAGGGAAATTCCAATTGGAATCGATGCGCAATTCAATTATAGCCACCGGGAATTAAATCGTACCTGACTCTGACCAACACTATCACCTTTATATCCCATTAGGTACTATATTCTAACTATCATATTAGATAAGTGTACGGTTTTAATTTTAATCGATAGTATTTAATCCTAAAGGGGCCCACACATATTCAGTTCAACTAATCTAATATGTGGTCTATAAGACGCTTAACGCGAAAACGCTGACACGAAATATTGGTTATTGACAAAAAAACGCATCTACAAATAAATTTAAAAAATGCATATTAAAAATGACACATTCAAATAGTATTGAACAATTTAAGAAATATTTAATTTAGTTAAATTATAACTAAGAAAACATGAGGCCTCATATCAAAAAATATTCAAAATAGTAGCAATCTTTTTAAGTATTGAGTATATAATTTATTTAGGGAATACATTATAACGAAAACTCGTCTAAGTAGGTGCAGTTAAGTGCTTTGGAACAATGCGCGGTAAATTGTATTATTTTATTTTATTTCTCTGACGTTTACACATTATTTATGATACAAGACTTTTAAATTTAATGGAGAAATTAGAAAGTTGACTGTGATCGAATAATGAATGGATGGGCAATTTTCAATGATAATAATTTTATTTTATTAATATTATTAGATTATTCTGTCAATGTCCTAGAATTTAAATAGAAGAATAATAAGAATCCAGTGTTCAAATGCACTTCACTTTACCCACTTAGACGAGCCTTAACGAGAGAAATATTAAATCTTTTATCGTTAAATGAATCAGTCCTGTTTTCGCATAGAGTGCAATGAAGCGATATAAATACAGAATGTAAAGTACCTATGAACCAAATCATTTTGAATGGCTACATATAAAAGGCCATAGTGTATGTATACGTTTTACTTATTGGAGAATTATAGGAGAGCTCACAATACAGACACACACAGTAAAACGTATACATACACTATGGCCTTTTGTATGTAGTAATTCAAAGTGATTTGAATCGTACTTTACAAAATATGATAATTCCTTTATTCATAAATGAACTCCAACTCAATATCCCTCAGTTTCGTTTTAATTGTAGTTTCCAGATAGCCCAAGAGCAAAGAGCTTTAGAAACTGAGATAATCGTGAAAAACTGATTAATGTGACTTAATAACTTCCAAACCCGTCACCTGATTTCATTCGATTTTTCAGACCATCTAGAATACCAAAATAAAGGTGTATGGAAAATTACAGCTTCTTTGCTCAAATTCCGAGGTTTGGCCTTTTTTTGGTGCTACCCTAGTGGACTAATCTTAAAAAAATCTTGTTGGCGGCAAAAGGTCGTGATCGTGGGCAGACATGCATTACACGACATTGAACAGCCGACTTCTTGTCACAGACAATGATAGAATTGGATCCATTGTCATCATTTACCAGAACTCCATTGGATATGGTCAACTGTCTATTCGGCCCACTAAATCCTGCCGCAATCTCACCTCCTGCAGTTACTATTACAATGGACCACTGATACTGCTCTACATCCTTTGTCGCTATAAATCTATGTAAAAAAACGAGGTATATAACAAACTAATACAAGTATGTACTAGAAACACAATTTTTCCATTGGGAAATTGCTTTATTGGGAGGAACACTTGCATATGTAGACGTTTAACTTTAGACATGCCCAAAAATAACTTACTAACGGCTATGATTAGTCACACCACAAAACAATGTTACAATCAGGCTTAGTCCAAGTGGGTGTTATGAAGTGCTATGATTTATTCGAGCTCTTCAACGATTTCCTTTATAATATTGCTATATGATATACATTAATCTACACTTATCATACATCAATTATTATATTCACGAGACAAACTATAAAGTTGAATGTAAATTTTATTAATATTATTATATCATAAGATTGTTCTAATATCCGAAAATTTTAATAGAATAATACAATTTATCAAATAATAAAAATACCTATACCAATGCCGAGCAGTGCTCCACAATATTGTTTTTTTTTTCTTCAAATTCTTGGTCAATGTTTGATTACGATATCATAAGAAACAAAATTTTTTTGTTAAGTAAATTAATATTTGGGTTTTTATTTTTTCCCCCCATTTTTTCTATAATTTAATACTATTATTCATGTCAAATTTAAATAAAACATTCTGATGTTAGTTATAGGTAAAAACATTTATATACTCTACACACCTAAGACTATTTCCAAAGATGTATTGTTTTATTAATCATTGTAAAAACTTATACGTACATAATAAATAAATTGTAATAAATATAAATTAATTAATAGATGGCTAAACCTTAACCTGTAGTTCTTGCAGCTGTGTTTTTAGAACGAAATATTATTTTAATATGAATTGTATTATATAAAAGTATTATGGTTATGGGATAAAAAAATTCTAAATCCAATTTGACTCCGATCTTCTGGATTGTGGGGTAAATACTGATGAGAAAATAATAAAATTGAAACAATGATAATGGAAAACGCTTAGCCTCGATCAAAAAACTCCTTTTACTTCAATTGGATTATTCCTTATACATATAGTAGGTAATAATTTGAGGAGCGAATTTCAAAATTGAAGACAAACCAAGCAATCGTATCAGATTCCCTCTGAATATATGTTAAATCTGACGTTTGCTCTACGAACGTAAGAAACAAAGATTAATAATCTGCTATATCATTGATAAAATCATGTGTGATTTACAGTTTGAAACGAAAGTGACCCACAATCGAGTCGTAAATGCGCCGTTCGAAAAGCAGTAAAGGTCCCAAAAGGTCTTTTTTATGGTAGATAATAAAAGAATAGCAATGATGAGCGGAACATGTCCGAATAAACCATACAGTGGCTCTCTATTGTATTGAAGAATACTATAAGAAAGTACACAAATCAATGTGAACAATTAAACAATACATCCACAGGACAATGAAGTGTGCCACCTACTAACTATTTCAGATTAAAAGAAATAACATTCCCATGGATCGGGTATTCTTCACATGGACTCGCATATTAAGGCTTTCATATTGTAATATTATATTTTGGTGCATACACAGTGTTACAATTAGTTAAAACTGCATACATATATGACAAAAACACAATATGAAGTCAATAATATACATACATTTCATACAAAATTAAGTTTTAATAGCGTGATATATGTTATCGTGGCATTGCCAGTATTTTTTATGTAAATAGATTCAATATAAATGTGCCAAAAACCTAATTCGTGAGTTCGACTATTGGTTTGAAAAATTAATACGAAATCGACAATATGTTAGATTCGTGTTGTACAATTTTAAAAATGTATATTTATTACTAAATAATAGATGATTTTTTTATAAAATTACACAACAAGAACTTGGTAAATTAATATACTCGTACAAATTGTTAATTTTGATTACCTTTAATTCAATAAAATGATGTTAATCAGTTTTCAATGTAAATATTTTGAAGATACAGATTTCAGATAAGTCGATAATTATAATAACAGTATGGACAATAATAATAAGATTTAGTAAATAAAGGAGCAGGAGTTGTTCGGGATTTGAGGATATTAGAAGTAATTGAGTAACCAGTACCTGATGTAGATGACTCCTTGGTCGGCCACCAGCCTGGACCAGCCAAAGGGCACCACCACTGTCTGCGGGCCTTGCTGGGGCCGCGGGGGCTGCTGGACCTGGCCTTGGGTCTGGACCTGGGCCTGGCCTTGGGCCTGAACCTGGCCTTGGACCTGGGCCTGGACCTGGGCCTGGACCTGGGCCTGGACCTGGGCCTGGACCTGGGCCTGGACCTGGGCCTGCTCCACGAACAGCATCACGTTAGCAGCCTGACTCTCCGCCATGGTTCATAGTGAGTGTCTTCACCTGGCCACTGCTACTAGTACTGGACCTGCCATGGCTCAACCTGGACCTGGACCTCGCCAAGATCCTCGTTACATGATCACGGCACTGGACCACCACTGAGACCATACTACTACCACAGTGATGCACAGTGGTGCGCAGTGATGCACAGTGGTGCACAGTGATGCACAGGAGTACACAGCACAGCACAGCACAGTCTCACAGAACACAACACACAACACTGCCGAAGACTGAACCTCACACAGCCACAGCCGCACTAACACTGGCGCACACACAGACACGGCTACACGCTGAGATGCCGCTATACACAATCACATCAGCTGGAAAGAGACGACACTATACTTACACTTGTAGTGGTGTAGTTCAGTGCTGCCACAAGTACAATGTATTCATAAATAATCAACAAACAAATTATGATTTGTGTTTACAAATAATACTAACTCAATTTCCCCAAATTTTAAAAATTTGTCCCATTTACATTAGTTTCAACTCAATGTTAAGAACAAAAATAATAACGTGTTGTTATAGAAAATTTTGATCCAAAAACGCTCAAATATCAAATAAATGACAATTACTGTTGTTCAAAATAATAGTTATTAACTTGTTTATGTTATATATTTGAAAACAAAATATTTTTATTTATGAATGATATGATATTATTTTGTTCGCACGTGACGTTTGACAGTTATCAGAGGTTAGCAAACGATGGCGGGGCTCTTGGAAGAAGACAGGTCTCTTTGAAATCAATTTCTTATTTACTTCAAAATACTATTGTCTATATGAATTTATTAAATTTGTGGAATGTTCTCACCCTCATTGGAAACAATCTGTAAATGCTCACGTTGATTGTATTTTACCTTTATTTACTTCTAATCAAAGAATTTATTTTTATATTTGCCATTGTATTTAGAAAAATAACTAATCACAATATCTTTTTTTTTACAGATTACATGAACTTTTATTTAGTGATTCACAAAAACTTATATCGAACTTGGAAAAAACTACTACTACAGACAGTGATGATGAAGAACCCGAAGAGAAAAAAATCAAACGAGATGATACAGCAGTGTGGCATGATGAAGACGATGACAATATTAAAGTGAAAGATGCTCTCGATGCTCAAGGCAGACGCCTACCGAATGGCGGAATCAATAGTTATGAAGGAAAATATGCAAAGTTAGTACAAGAAAAATTCAAATTGATTGTTGGAACACCCAAATGGGCTGATATTCGACAAACCTACGCCGAAGATAGTGATGAAGAAATTTTACAAGATTTTGGATACATCGCTAAAAGCAAAAAGTTATCTCTCCCTAAAGAAAGTTTAGATTGCAAAAGACTGAAATATCTAAATAATTGCACAAAACGGGAGGGTCCTTTAATAAAAGTTGTAGATTTTCACCCGACATCTACGGTGGCCATGGTGGCAGGAGTCTCCGGTGTGATGTCCATTCTGGCTGTCGACGGTAAAGATAATGAAAAACTTCATTCTGTCGGTTTTAAGAAATTTCCCATACACTGCGGTTACTTTACACAAAATGGAAGCCGTGCATACCTCAGTTCAGTTTTCCCTCATTTTTATTCTTACGACTTGATAGAAGCAAAATCTACACGGATTCAACTACCGAACGGAATCACAAAGATGACATCATTCAAACTATCACCATGCGGCAAGTATTTGGCTATTGTAGGAAGATTTGGTGAAGTTCACCTCCTGTCTGCTGAAAATTGGGAATTAATACACACATTGAAGCAAACAACAGACGTCACGTCCATGGCATTCAGTCCTGACGGTGACAAGTTATACGGCCATGGAACTGAAGGTCAAGTTACTGTTTGGGACTTGTCTACCAGAAGAGTATGCCATAAATGGATTGACGATGGATGCATTTCCGGATCAAGCCTAACCATAAGCCCGTGTAATAAATTCGTTGCAGCCGGAAGCGCACAGGGAGTTGTGAATCTATATGAAACATTAGACACTTTGAAATTAAAAGAACCCAAGCCCAAAAAGAGTTTTTTCAATTTAACGACGCGCATCTCTGAAATCAAATTTAACCCTTCATCTGAAATTATGTTCTTCGCTTCTTCGGACAGGCCAAACGCTATGAAATGTGTTCATTTATCTTCCTTCACAGTTTTCCCTAACTTCCCGGGGACCAAAGTGGATTTCGGACATTGCTCAGTTGCAAATTTCTCACCGAGGGGCGGTTATTTAGGTTTCGGAACTAATAAGAAATTAGCATACCTGTACCGTATTAAACATTACAATGAATATTAATAAATTTTATTTGTACTTTTTTTATATTTATTTTATTTCATACCTTTTCTTCTTTTATGATAATGTAAATTTGAAAAGTAAAACATATATTATGTACTGTATTAAGCAAAAACACAAAAGCCAAGAATCATGAGAACTTAATAACAATGTTATGGAAAAATATTTCGACGCTAAAAAGATTATTTGAAAAAAGTCATTTTTTTTTTCTTTTTACCATCGATATGTACTTGAATTCAATATTTATGTAGCAATTCCTGATTTTACTCAACCCATAACCCTCAGTAAGTTACTCGAGCATAATTTGGTATTTATTTAAAAAATGTAAAAGACATGCAAATTAGTTGACATCTAGTGATGAAAAAAAAACACTCAATAATAAATAATACATCAGTTTTCTGTTTATTAATTATGCAAACACATTTAAAAAAAATCAAACTGACGATATTCTGAACCATTTAAAAATCAGGGTGGTGTAAATGCAATGGAATGTGGTCAGTTGTGTATTTCTCTTCTACAATCATATTTATATAAATCGAGGAATAAGGGGTGATATAAAATAAAAAGATTTTTCATTTCAATGTTCATATTCGGTTGTTATTTAGTTGGTGAGAATAACAAACACAGTGACGTTATTAAAAGCATCTAACCATGATTGAAATTACAAAGATCCTTTTACAATACAACTGAAGAGGAATGTTTTGATACAACACTAATAATGGCCAAAAATCGAAAAAGGTACTTGTATGTAAATGAAAATGGAGGTTATACAATATGGTGGCTATTGCTTTAAAATATGTTAATACTATAAGATATTTTGATGGTCAATAGGGCCATTTCATCCCAAGTACAACATAAACTTAAATCACTTTGCACAGCTAATTCAATAATAAAGTAAATTTTATTTAATTGGTTATAAATTAATTAGAAGCACACTGTAATCTGTTAGGTCCAGACATGCCAGGGTCATCGTCTTCATCATATGCATTTTGGTGACGACGATTCTGAGATTGTGCGGGATCTAACTCCATAAGCGTGCATTCTTCAGCACACTCGGGGATAATAACCTGAAACAAGAAATAAGTTTAATAACATTCAAACTACGGATTATACACAAAAATCAATTTTCATTTACCTCAGGTCTCGGTGGTAGACAGTTTTCAAGAGTGGGTATAACTTCGGCAGGAATTTGTTGAGGGAAGGCCACCAAGAATTGAATAACAAGACGTCCCTTTTCAAATGGATTTTTGTACTGAGGCATGCCTAAATACAATTATATAAGTTAATGAATCTCAAAATAAACTAGGTATAACAATGATTTTTACCTTCACCCATCACACATTTGATGTCTCCATGTTTGGTCACTTCTCCCGGATGAACTGTTATCACAAGATCTCTGCCGTCCAATGTTCTGATGACTTTTTGGAAACCGCAAAGGGCTTCCACTAACTGAATATTCATCCTCACAATCAGATCAATACCCGAACGCTTGAACAACTGAAAATAAAACAGAAAAATTATTTAAAATTTAAAAAAATCATTAAATAATTCCATAGACAGAAGAATAATTACTTCATGCTCTTTTTCATCTAATATAATAATTATGTCTCCGGGTGCCAAATCGGGCTCTTGATCTCCTTCTCCGGAAAACACTATTTTCTGTCCGTCGGTCATGCCTTTGTCAACATTTACTTCCAGAATCTTCCTATCGCGAATAGTCTTTCGACCCTAAAAATAATATTTCAATTTTGTAAAAAAAACTTGTATATAAAATGGAATAGTGATGATGCCGAGTATTACCTGACAGGTCTTGCATCTGTCCTTAGGATTGATGATATCACCTTGACCTCTACATTCGGGACAGACAGATTGTGTTTGCTGAATCATGCCGGGGCCCAATTGAAGGACTTTAATTTGCATACCTGCTCCTTTGCAAGTGCCGCAAGTGACCACAGCACCCTTTTTGCCACCCCTACCTTCACATTTATCACAGATAATATTCTTTTGTAAAGCTAGTTTCCTTACAGTGCCCTATTTTTTTGAAATAATACATTAGTATTAAAAAAAAATAATAATAAGTATGTATATTTTAATGATTAATTCAATACCTTGTAGAGCTCTTCTAAATTAACACTTAATTGGTGGATAACATCTTTGCCCTTTCTTCTACTCATGCCGCCGCCTCGACTACCTGAAAATCCACCTCCGAAGAACATGTCAAACAGATCCATGGGGCTGCTGAAGCTGCTTCCTCCGACTCCTCCCTCTTTCAAGGCTTGTTCGCCACCTGTCATGATCAATAAAATTACAATTCATCCTTACAAGTCACTATCGCCTAGGATATTGATGCTAACCTTGGTCATAAATCTTCTTCTTGTCGGGATTGGAGAGTACTTCATAAGCTTGAGATATTTGCTTGAACTTCTCTCCTTCATTGGGATTTTTGTCGGGATGATACTTGAGGGCCAGCTTTCGGTAAGCCTTCTTCAGTTCATCTTGAGTACAACTGGGCTTCACCCCGAGGATGTCGTAAAACGAAGTTTCTTTCACCATTTTCACAGATTATTCCTGCAAATATTATATCAATTATGCAACTGTATGGATACATTTTAATTGTAAAGGCAAAAGTCTGATGAGGCAATAAAAGATTAGGATAAAGGCGACTCCATAAAATGCAATCTCATACACTGGCCATCAAATGTGTCAGTCGATTGATTGCATTGATCAATAATCACAGACGGCCATGATTGTAATTGTAATATAAATAGTAAACGAGTGATGGTGATTATCGCGCGTGCTTATGTTCTGGAACAGTTTCCGTGTTCATCGAGAACAATCATTGCGGAGGACACGATATTGTGAGAGGGGAGAACAACCAGTGGTGGGCCACAGTGCTAGTGATGATGATGATGATGGTTACCTGACAGTACAACAGACTAAAGCAGGACTATGGACTATGGACTGTGATGGCCTGTTTCTTTGGCTGTGCCTCGTTCACTCACAGAACAACCAGCGCGCACAACACACCGGACCGACTCTACTTGAACACTGGCCGCTGCTCCGCGACTTCACTTCTTCGCTCTACTCGTGTTCTCTGCATTCATCGTACACCTTTTATTTTATTTTAAAATTATAATAACATAGTAGGTAAATTCTAATTTGTTTTTTTCCCTTTATTTTAAAATAAATTATTTCACGTACTACTCTGCGTTTTTTTTTAAATTATTTTTAGAGCAAATTTCAAACTTTAAACACGAGACAAGAGAGCTTTTCTATTCCTGTGATTATTCACATAGCAAAATTATAATATAACGATATCCCCAATCACTACCTTGTATAGTTATTTCAATGCAGCGCGTTTATTTATAAAAAGTTGTGGGCACTCAATAAAAAAAAATTGAATAGTTAATGTATGTTACTTTTAACACACCCAGTCGAATGGGTTAGTTAATTGAATATATGTATGTATGTAATTAAACAAAACATTGAAGTATTCTGGTGTCACCTCTTTCATGCCCAATACAAAGGTTCGAGATCATTTTTTTCGTTTTGTCATATAGGTAGATAAAGACATATTTTATGGTTACACAATATATGTATACCTACATCAATTTTCAATTTGCTTATTAATTTTTTCAACAATTCATTATCAATATCTCAACACTATAAGATATTTATTTTTAGTGGCTATAACTGTCATTACCGTGAAAGAATTACCACGAATTAATTATTACGACCAACTGTTTATGTAAAAAAAAGGAAGACAAACTTAAAATGGTTAAAGAATTTTAAGGAGGATAATCAATTAAACAGAAAATATTATTAAAAATGGAGGACGGTTGATATCCTTGATGTTTACACCTTGTTTGATTCTCCTAGTTCAAGTAGCGAATACTTTAGTTACAAACATGTTGATAAACCAGTAACAAAGTATGTAAAAGACATTTTAACACTTACATTTTACATTGACATTCGAAGTGTAACACATAACATAACATGAATACGGTTTTCCTGTATTCTATTACGATTTCATTTATAAAAATTATATATTTTTTAAAACAATAAATTACATTATGTAAATCCACACATACATATGTAATATGAATTTTTTCATATCTCATTTTACGAAAAAGGTTTGCCACACCCCACATTGTGAATGTGTGAGTGTTGAGTAATAAGCATGCGCACAATCGACAAAGCTTCTCGAATATTCTACTCAATTTTAACCATAGACCACAGAACAAATGTCAGAACACGTTTCTAGTTTATGATCATTTTTATATACATAGCAACTAAATTTCGGTGTAAAAAATTAAGTCACATCTTGTTGTTGAAGTACTATTTTATTATACGGTTACAATTCACAAATTGCATCTACAGAAAATATCCATAGCAATGAAATCTACTTGAAAATTGCGCAATATTGTATGTACATGTTGTCCAAATTGTGGAAAACTTTAAATTTATAGAGTTTATATTTTAATAGAGTGAAAATAAAAATAAAACATGAAATAATCGGTCTGCTTCTACTATAAAATCCATTTATATACATTACATATTAGGTATTTAAAAAAATAGATGGGAAATCAAATAATAATTATGTACATACTAAAATAATACTAGTTTTCATAAATTGTTTTTCTTCTTGGTCCTCTTGTCTTTATTCCAAAATATGTTTTGTATTCTACACAATTACACAATTACTTTTCATATGGATCGTATTTTTATTTTCATATCGGAACAAAAAAATGGTGGCATTTTTTAATGAATACCTACAGAATGCTATATTTATTATACTAATTTTATTTATAAAATATTATTCAGGGAACATGGTTGTTTTAATTCTGGGGGAATGTTAATAATACACCGTCTTAAGCCCTCAGACGATTAAAAGATTTGCCCTAAGACGATTAAAAGAGTTTTGAAAACCGTGAATTATCTATTGTACTCGTAGATATTTCTTATTTTAAGTCATTCAAATGCATGGTTTTTAAATTAAGACCAATGATTAGTATTAAGATGTTTTTAAAACGAACACTAATTGATACGTTACTCGAGTTGGCACAGTCTATTACGACAGTTAAGCTTCTCCATTAATTGCTATCCTCTCTATTTATTCATCAGTCTTTTCATATAACTCATTTATTTTTTAAATAAGATAAATTGATAACCAACAGAATTCTGAGGAAGAATTCGCCGCCGCAGTGGCGTAGCGTGAGTTTCCATCGCCCAGTGACAGTTTTAAAATTGCTGCTGCTCTCCTATTTTTTTAAAATCAATGTGAGGAACAGCGTCTGTTTTTATTCCAAAAAATTGACAGCAGTCGTGTATTAAATTAGTGTAATAATTTGTTTTAAGCCCGAAGTAACTGCGCCCCACTTGCTACGCCACTAGTCCTGGTCATTAGCAATTTGCAGAGAGTAGTTACAAAGTAGGCAAGCAAGTACTAGGAAAAGTTTGCATTTTAAATTTAAAATATTCAAATCTTGTTTTACCAGCCTTTTCTACCTGTTTGATAGTTTTTTTGTGATTTATTCAAAGCAGACTTCATTTTAATGAAGCAATACAAGTTGAAGTTAAAATATTCTATAAGGCTTTTATGATATGACAACATTATGGGTTTAATATTCATACAATTTATTAATAATCAACTGACAGAGGAATGTTTATGTAAATGATTAAGTGGGAATTATATTAAATTAATTTGGTTGTATGTGTAACATCAGTTAAAGATTGAAACCGATTTTTGTACGTCCGCCCCCAAAGTCTGACCATTAATTGATATAATTTAATAAGGTATTACCAAAGCTCAGTCAAGAAAGTGAAAAAACAGGTTTTCAATTGCTCACAATTGTAGAGCACTGCGCGGCTAAAATTTTTATTATACATATTGCTTTATTATAATATGTAGAAAAATGTATTATTCTTTTTGAATTATTGGAAATTAACAGAACAATCTTATAATATTAATAAAACAAATTAATATATTTGAAATTTGCATTCAACTTTATAGTTTGTCTCATGGATATAATAATTGATGTATGATAGTATGATAACTGTAAATGTATATCATATAATATTTTTTTAAATCACCACTGAAATGTCCAAGGGACACTTCATAAAATATATTTTTTTATCATATAATTATTCACAAACACATTTGATTTTGTCTGTCTCCACAGTCCTTAATGATTTTACTATAATTATGTATTTGTGTTACACAATATATTTTTTATTCAAATTTATATGAATTATTAAGTATAAAGTAAATATTATTTATTATATATGTGTATATTTTAGTAGTTCTACAAGTGGGCTTTTTGTATTTTTTTCCCATAAATTATATGACGATGTATTAATTATTTTAATTGAATTAATATTGTCAACATCTAATCATATTGTAGCAAAATATAATAA
Organism: Agraylea sexmaculata; assembly: GCA_022606485.1. Lineage (NCBI taxonomy): Eukaryota > Metazoa > Arthropoda > Insecta > Trichoptera > Hydroptilidae > Agraylea > Agraylea sexmaculata. The sequence continues at coordinate 154,126 of JAGTTH010000358.1, forward strand.
TATATGTACATTACGTTTTATAAAGAAATTGTATAGTAAACAAAATAATGTTTTGTGTAAATATCAGAGAGTTGAATTAAAGTACTACAATAATCAAATAGTAAAGGAAACTTTTAAGTTGTCAAAATAAGAAAAGCATTGTCGTATATTTGATTATAAAAATATGTATATGTTACCTTTACTTACAATCTACAAAGCCTCATTTGATTACCACGATTTTTCCTATAAAAATATATTAATCACTTTTGAACAGGAGAGTCTGAAACTTTAGTATGTATGTAGGTATTGTATAGTGAGGAGAGATAATGTTTGGGCTGGTGTACGTCATAGAAGATTGTCCCGATTATGTGGTGCGCATGTCTGAATAAGTTCAACCAGGGGGTGGAGGACCAGAGGGTGGCGCTCCATTGAGGGTTGGGACCGGAGCCTCTCAGAAAGGACTCGGCTGTTGCGGGGAAAGCTGCTTCAATCTCCTCTCTACAAAAACACAACACTAATCAACAATTAATACTGCTTCGAGTAAGTCAATAATCCACATTCTATACACTTCTTTAACTTGAAGTTTGTTCCTTTGACTGGCGTTGCGCGGGGGATGAAATTACATAGTATTACAAGATAGCGCCTTATAATTAGTAAGTCTTGGGAGCGAATTGATTACCTGTTGAGTCCTCATCACTAAAATAACTCAATAGTCAATATAGATAACAAAGCCTGCTTTTAATATAACGCGGGATGATGTGGTGGTTGCTATTTTTAAACCTGCTTTAATCCTATACGGTTCGTGTGACCGACCATGTGTAAATACTTGCTGAATTTTCATATAATATGTATTCTAATTATTATATTTTCAGAACATTCTCACGCAATCCCATATTGATTCTCTGTAACTAAATATAATATGTATATTTTCACGGGGCTTCCAATACTTAAAATAAACTGCATATTCATATCATGATATTTTGATTTGACTGAATATTTTAGTGCAAACATATTGTAGGTGTGACTTTAATTTATTATACACATTCATTATTTACCAACTTAATAGCTCAGGGTATAAACAAATACTGGGGTTATGGGTTCAAATCCCAAATATAAAAAAAAATATGTATATTTAATCGGTTATTACGACTGGGAGATAGGGTATAATATAAATAAAATCCCGATCGATCGTCTTGATCCAGGTTTACTCTGGCTTCCTGTATTGTAAGGTATTAAGTCTACTGATTATTAAGTCGGTGACCTTTGTAACTAGTAATAGATACAAAGATAAGATCACCGACAGACAATTAACACGTTGTTGTGTATAAAATACACTCTCAAAAAGACCCTTTGGGCGTAAAATAAAAATAATATTTATAAAATCCTGATAGATCGCCTTGATCCAGGTTTACTCTGATTTCCTGTATTGTAAGATAAATGACTTAACTAGTCATATAGTGTACTTAATAGTGTAACTAGTAATAGTTAAAATCACCGAAAGACAATGAATTAACACGTTACTGTCTCTAAAAAACCATAATTTGTTAAAATCTTCTAGAAATCAAATGGCATTGATTGGTTACAGCATCATATTATGTGGGTTTTTTCTTTATAAAGATAAGTAAGAAAGATTGAATGGACTTTTAGATTGTGCAATAAAATATTGTAACAGTTATGAACTTTGATTATGGCGACACCAATTTATTTATTTATATTATTATGTATATGAGTTTTCGAAATGAATCGAACGCTTGTAAATTATTGGGAAATATTAAAAATGTATTTACAAAATAGTGAATCTTTTAATGAAAGTACAAAAAATAGTTATTTTTATTCATATCAACCAAAGTCAGAATTATTTCTGATGACAATAAATTTGAATAAATTGTGGAAATATATCGTATTAAAAACAGAGATGTGCCAAAATCGAACGACTGTTATAGTATTATACATACATACCTATCTCTTTTCTGTAAATCGCTCCATTCTCTTTTCTCAAGTGCAATAAAGCGATTTAAAGGCAAAAGTAAGAGAAAATATACTATAACGTTCGATTATTTCCAATAAGGTCATATGAGTGCATCCGATACCATCGATATATTAGCAGGCCATACAACGGGATGTATAAACATAAAGATGGAGGATCAAGTTATAGTTTAAGCGTATATGGCCTGATAATATATCGATGATATTGGCGCATTTCTTCCTTAAATTTTTGTTATTATACCATAATATTCGTTCGACTTTGGCACATCTCTGGTGAAATGTAAGGATTATATTTAGGAAAAAAATACCTAGATTTTTGTATTGGAATATTTTATTTATTTATTCACCCGGAAAATTGAGTAGTTGCCTCCAACTGAATGTCTGAGTCTTCTCATCAAGTTTTATATCAAAATGATGAATAATTTGAATAATTGCTACAACATCGTAATACTTAATTTGTGTAAAAGGGTTTGGGATAATGAATCTCTCGTGGAAGTTCGGAATAATGAGACCAGAAAAATACACAGCAGCGGGTTTTAAGATAAGTCTTCTGTGAAGGTGACTCCTGATAAATATTCAGATTACTTCCCATGGGAAATAACAACATCATTTTATATTTAAAAAAAATAAAACCGCAATGACATTGTCCATGAAGCACGGGCGGCTGATATAATCGGATTTATGATTAGAAAAGGTCGCAGGTAAAAAGAAATCACCTTTATTATACTCTAAATTGCCTTACAATCAAAACACTTTCATCGTCTAATAAAATTAACTTGAAGTACTTACTACTGTAATTGGCTGTTTTGTTCTGTCTAATTGAAAATTACTCACTTCGTTCACGACAAATCTACCTCCCTTCATAGGAACGTTCTAGTTTTAATTAAAGTTTTGATAATATATATGAATATTTTTTTTAAAAATCACATTATTTAACATGCAGTATTAATATTGTGTAATACAGGAAATACGATTAATGCATACGAGTGAAGCCTTTGAAATAACATTTATATAACGATGTTTCCAACCCCTTTTCACATTTTTTTATTAAGTCAACATTAAATATTGATTTGTTACTTATACAGGATATATTTCTTTTTCAATAATAAATTTATTGCTTAACTGTCCTGTGGTAAACATCTTTCATCCCGCTAATAATAATAATAAGCTGCTGTTCTTTGATAACACAATCCAAAAAAGCAAAAGATTGTAGCTTATTCGTCGCTCAAACTGCTTAGTTATTTAATTATCTTTAATCATTAATTGGGTTTAATCCGGTATTTTCACATAGTTGCGATAATTTAAGTATTTTTTTATAAAATTCGATAATACAATAAATAGGTTTATGAATTTTTATAACCACTATCCACAAAATATTTTTTACTTAAATACTTTATATAAAAAAATACGTTTATTAAGTTTTATCCACGGCCATTTTTATTTCGGATTAATATGGAAAAAACAGTGGCTTATTATTATTAATATGATTATCTGTAAGTGACCCAAACTGTGAAATTTAAGCTAAAAAATAATACATAACAATATTTTATTTGTTATATTTTTACGATAATCTCCCCTTAAATATTCTTATTGCTGATTCACTATTTATCACTTATCACCAATCACAGTTAATATATGAAAACCGAGGTTTTCATAATAAAAAATTAATGTTTTTTGTTCGTATATGAAATGGATTTAATTTAAAGTTGTAATTGAACGACTTTCAGCTTTCAAGAACATTTGTTTCAAGGAGTTTTTCACAAGTCTTTGCGTAAAAGCTTCTGTTGTTGTTGGGAAATTCAATCGCTCTCTTTATTTATTTAAGAAGCCACAATATGGAATTTCTTGTGAATATATTATTTTATAATATTACGCTATTGTATAGAATTATTCTTTTCAATTTATATCGTTCAAATGTAATTTTCTGTCGAAGCCTTTTTCATCCCCCGATAAATGGATGTCTGGAATTCTTTTTTTTAATTCATCACCTTTGTCATTTGAATTATAATTGAGCTGAAATATCCTTCCACGAAACATTTCTCTAAAATTGTACATGGAGAAAGGCCTTATATTTAACCCTAAATTCTTCATTGATTATTTGACCTTTAATAATAAAGGAATCCCAAATTACGCATAATAATCCAAGATAAAATTTCAATATTATTACAATAATCAATTCTGATTCCACAAATAGAAAAATAATATTTGAGCGATACTATTGATATATTAGCAGGCCATACATCTGGATGTATAATTATCAAGATGGCAGAACAAGTAAATGAGTTTAATAGGGCCAACATTTATTATCTCACTCAGACTCGTCTGCTTGGTCTGCCATCTTGATATATACATAATATATGTTATAGTACCCCCAAAATATGTTTATATTTCTCAAAAACCACTTAATTTGTCAGTTACTAATTGTGAATACTTAAAATAAAATATGTAAATAATATTTTTTATCTAATTTATTGTAAAAAAATTATTAATTATTAAAATTTGTTTGGAGAAAACATGAAATTTAATTATTTTTATTGTTTGCAAATTCCAATCATTATTTTGTAGGCTTCTTCTGTTAAAAAAATCTTATACCCACACTTTTTTATATATACTCGTCTCGTCTGCTTGGTCCACCATCTTTATATTTATACAGTTGTATGGCCTGCTAATATATCGTTAGTATCGATTTGAGGCGTTTAGAATAAAAAGCTCCCAAATCCATTACAAATCAAATCCAGTAAAAGCAGAAAAACGTACAAAATTTTGTAAAATCAAAATGGAGGATAATTAAATGAAGTTTTAATAAGTACCTAATAATTAGACAAAAGATTTATCATATTTTAGAATAGCCTTGTGTGAAATGAAGCAATATCGAAAGCAATAAACATTTCATCTGTAGTAAAGAAATATCGAGGCTGGGAAAAGTGCATAGTAATATAAAGTTCGATTGAGTTTGACGGGGAAATTCCAAAGAAAGTACCTTCTTAGTGGTTTTATATTTTAATTGAAAACGCCACAGGGTGGTTTTGCGGAATATAATGTTATTTAAAATGTAAAGTGCACTCTTGCTTCCACATACAATTCAATTTGTAGACTACACACAGAATGAATTGTAGGATCGAGCTTTGCTTTGCCACATTCCTTTTGAGACTTAATATAATTTGCGGCGTATGAAGTGAAACCTCTAATTGAGTTTGTTTCGGTAAATTGTATTTTGGGACCCGTCCGTGAATATTTGCCTTCAGGTGTTCCTCTTCAACAATATAACGTCTATTGTTAGATAATAATATGTATGTATGCATCTAAATGTGGAAAGGGGGTGAAACAATTTGCCACACGCGAGTCTCATGTTGAGATGGCAACACTTGTAGAGTTACAAAGAGACTCGCTAGATGAAAATAAAGAGGTATAGAGATGTACTTGGGGGCGGGGTGGGTGGATGCTGGGTGGTGGAAACTCATCCCTCAAGATCTACGTCACAGCCGCACCAATACGGTGACCACACTTCATCATTATATTCTACTTTGCAATACAAATAAACACTCAATCTCCATTCATACACAAAAAACTGTTTACCAATCCATTGGAGGCGTCAACACAATTTATTTGTATAATTCTGCTAGCTTTTTCATATGCCATTAATTCAATGGGTCAGTAACACAAAAACTTATCTACAAAAAGTGTTTTTGTTAAATATGCAGTTTTACTCGTAATGATTTATCCATGTCATAGCCACATTATAATAAAAGCTAATATGGCATATTTTGTTTTGTACATTAAATAAATAAACACTGATGCATATTTGTTTTCATCCCTCCTTGAAAACTGTCAGTTTGTAAATAGGTTTTTGTATTAAAATAATAATGCCAGTAATTAAAACAAACTAGAAAATATCAAAAATCCACACAAATAGTGGTTAAAAATCCTAAATAGTGGTTAAAAAAACAAAATTGTTAGTTGTAATGTCCACAGTAATTTTACCACAAATTACTGTGATAATTACAACTAACACATTTCTTTAAATTATGGTAATCCACAAAGAAGTCAACACTATCAACAATTTATTAATATACATATATGTGCGCTGATTGCGTGTTATCGTGGTTATGTGACGTTTAGATTATTTTCGCCCCAGCCAATCTTCATATACTGGTCCAAACTTCACATAACCAAGATGGCGCGCAAACAAAATAGTAGCGGAAATTATGTCTCACTCGTGTTTAATTATAAAATCACACACTTTCCTATTAATAGTTGATTTTATAATTGATTGTATTTAAATTTATATATTTAATGGACACCTGAAAAACGGGAGGCTTAACGACGCAGTACTTAAGTCTGTGGGCGGTTAGACTTTTAGATAGAAACAAATTAATTAATTTACAAAAATAGCTGATAAAAAAATATTCGACTTTCCAAACAGGCATTTGATTTTATTGAAAACGCTCGTCCCCTTACAAAGTGTTTTGATAGAGTAAATAAAAAGCATGTAAATATTATTCAGTTTCTTCACAAAGTGTTCGGGTTCTATGAATATTGACTAATATGGCAGACATATTATACATTGTATTATAGTAGTCAAATAAGAAAGGAGATGTGTTGTTTGACTAGGGAAATATATTTCTTATATATGTGGTCCCCGTGTGAACTTTGACATTATTAAACAGTCACCAAGTCACATATTTTACGTGACTATTCTATTTTAATACAACATGTCCTATTAATGACACAATTGAATGAATAAAGCATATTTTAATAACATTTTCAGATTAACCCCTTACCGCATGAGATCCGCCATCTTGATATTTATACATCCAGGTGTTTGGCCTGCTAATGTATCGGCTGAACCACAATGATTGAAAATTAGTTACGTAGAAACGTAGAATTTAATAGAAAAAATCCATTATTGTGTGGAGAATAGTCATTCGTTGCTCTATTTCGACTAATCATATGCATTTGCTTGTTGTGTTAATAATATCAGAGTGATAACTCAGGGGATAAGACGCGTGGCTACAAATACTGTGGTCATGGGTTCAAATCTCACTGATTTGATCGGTTATTACGACTGGGAGATCGGGAATAATATTAATAAACTCCCATTCGATAATCTTGATCCAGGTTTACTCTGATTTCCTGTAATGTAAGGTAAATACTGAGTATTAAGTCGGTGACCTGTGTAACTAGTAATAGTTAAGATTATCGACAGACAATAACACATTGTTGTGTCTAAAAAAAAGTTCCTGGGGGCGTAAAATAAATAAATTAATAATGAATTCTGGGGATTCTGTCAATTTTAATTGGGGCAATCTCTACTTTACATATTTTATTGTTTGATATTTTTTTCTTAAATATAAATTATTTACTATTTAACTGTCTAAAAACCTTTCAACGCAGTCATCTAATACAACATGTTTATGATTATTGGTGTGTAATAAAGACTAATACCTTTTTATTTGCAGTTCGCCATGAAGGGTGGTATTTCTGAGTGGTTTTCTATTTTCCTAATATTATCGCTGTCGGCCCTTCAAGCAGATTCGGCAGCTCTTCCTCATCATCAAGGTAATATATATATTTATTTTAAATAAAATGTGGTGAACATCAACCAATAAGAGTAATACAATACGGGATAAAAGGCTTTGACCTACTCTTTGTAAAGTACTCGATATATTACCTCCCGCATAACCAGCTTCGTCATTTTATATTAAATTCAATGGGTTATCCAAGTGTTATGTATTTTAATAATAGTGTATTCAATTAAGCACCTGGTTTAGATGGGCATACGTAAGTTCCAAGTCACATGGCTTTATTGTTGAAAATGCACAACTGAACTTGTTATATTGTTTGCTTTATACTCAATAAGAATTCTGCAATTATTACAATACATAATGGTTTGTTAGCTAATTAAAGTATAAATATTTTATACTATATTTGTTTATTAACTGATTCAATACATGCACATATTATACATATACTTCACACATATAAGGGCTGTGACCACCTGCAATATTGTAGTCATTAAAATCGACACACTCGAGAGCAACAAGATTATTCTTAATGATCATGTAAATTGTTTACATAGTGACATATTATTTGTCGTTATATATATCAAGTAAATTAAGTGAAAGACGGTGTAATGTTATTAGAAGACAGAGATCGACAAGTGACATATAAACAGTACGAGCGGTAAAAGCAGCTCATACGAAACCTTTGGTGACAAATTTCCATGGTTTTGACGTCCTTTAAAGTATTATTGGCACTTCTATATAAGCTCATTGGTAGATTATGCTATTTATACTTTGTTTCATGAATGTGTAGAGTAAATATCAAACTTCAGACACAAGCAGGGACAAATTAGCTTACCGCAAACTGCTGTGATTAAGTGTGACAAACACATTCATCAATAATAAATAATACTTTTGTATTGATTTAAAAAATAATTCATGCCAAAGAAGGACATTAACCAAAAAAATGAACCGTAGACTAATGACTTGTTTTTACATACATACATTTCTAACGTATAATTCGTTGGAGCTTCGACGGGACTTGTCCTTGCTACGTCTATTATTTCTGGTTATCAGAGGTCACATTACTGTGCAGAGATACTTGAGCGTGTGGGACTGTTCTGTCCTGAGAATTATACGCGAGGGCGTCACCATTCCCTATTCCGAATCCCCCGCTCGCATTCCAACCCCCACAAATTCAGTCCTCTTACCAGAGGTTTACGCCTCTTGAATGAGTGGTCTGTCAGGGGGACAGATAATGACCTGTTCAATCTGTCCCTCCCTATGTTTATGGAGAGCGTGCACAAATTTTTATTTTTATATCACTAATCTATTATTTTTTTTTACATTGTTCCTCTTTTTATGTTTTTCTGCTTTTTTCTCTTTTATTGATAAATTTATTTTTTCTCATTTGTAATTTTTTTAACCGACAAGTACTGCATTATCATCACGGCGACTTGGGATCCCCGTAATGCTGTGGTGGTTGTGCAGTTAGATGTAGTAATTATATGTATTTATATTTAAAATAAAAAAAAAAAATAAAAAAAAAAATATACCGTACGCGGAGAAAACACCTCGATTTCAGTTTAATTTAAATAAAAAATCAAGTAAAACAGATAAGTCATTATACCATAGCGGGTGGGGCAGAAGATCTAAACTTCACATAACCATTATGACGCAAAATCAAAATGGTAGCGGGAATTTTGCCCCGCCCATTACAATTATTTTATTTTAATATCTATGATTTGTGAATTAATTGTACTTGTTAATTCAATAAGAGAATATTGATTGATAAAGAAAGCTTTGCTGTTACGGAAAGAAGAGACGGACGAATGATTCAGCAAATGTAATTAATCAATTGTAATTGGATTAATTGTAATATAATATAAATGATTACAGATTCCCCGGGACTCGATGATTCACACGTTCATCAGGTAATTTAATATTTCATAATATTAAAATCGGCCTAAATAAACAGCGATCCTTGAAATTGGGTCATCGTGTTTTACTGGAAAGCTTTGAACTTTGATGCCGCTTAACGAGTATTATATAATTTGCACCAATCAATGGAATTTAATCTACGAAGATTTTTCTTATGAAAGGATAATCCAGCATAACAATGGCTGTTTCAATAATCTCTCTACATTGTTCACTCACAATGGATCGTTTTTAATATTCAACTTGTTTCAGGATTCCGAAGTACGCCAGCTTGAAAGTTTGAAAGAGCCTCCAAATGAAGGTATGTATTCATTTTAATATTGTTTATCCCATAATATTATAACAAAATTTTGATATAACGTTAAAAACTGCTGAAAATAATACATGTCAGAAATAGCGAGATGGTTCGACACCATCGATATTAGAAGGCCGGATGATAAATATTAAGATAGCGGACCAAGTAGAGAAGTTTGACAGCGGCAACACTAATTAGCTCACTCAGATGTCCGCCATATTGATATATTTATACATCCAGTTGTCTAGTGTCTAACTATGTTGCAATTAACTTTCGGAATTAAATTAAATTGCTTAATTTTATTTAAATATGTTTCATAATTTGAATTGTGATTTTCATGAATTTTCGAAATGAAATTATAAGGTTTTCTTCACATGTTCTCACTCTCTTTCCACACATGAATCTGTCCATTTTTATAAACAGAGATGAGAGGGATGCACTTATACAGAAGCGTTAGTTTATAATTTCATCTCTGTCACACTTATTGGAAAATACATGTTTTTTAGAACAGGACAGAGTCATATGCGGAAAGAGTATAATATACAATTTCGACACTAACATCTTAATTCAATACACGACTGTTATTATATTTTGCAATAAATATTATTAATTAAAAATAGAGGGGACAGAAAGTCACCCTACGCCACTGGAAATATACTTCATTATTATTAAATCAGTGTGTCTACGGTTCAGAATTGATATGTATGACGTCCATACATTTCTTTTCAGAATCACAAACACACAGCATTCAGAATCATGGACACATTCTGAATATTGAATTGTGTACGCCAAATATTATCGAACACCACCCCAGGAAATAAATATGTTATACTATATACATGGTGGCATTAAATTAACTGAGAATATTTTAAGGGGTCATTATATAAGAGCGTGAACGTAGTGCAGTTTATTAGGGCTTTAACATTAGGTTGGGTTAAAGAGCAGGAGGGATAGTATCGGAAATACTATCCAGCAAGCCTGTGGGTAAGAGAAGGCAGGGTAGACCTAGGCTAAGGTGGGCGGGGGAGTTCTATAAGGTATTTAGGAGTTTAGGTATTAATAACTGGAGGAGCATTAAGTGGAAGATGCTGGGGCGGGAAGCCTTGGTTCATCACTGAACTGGAGTGCTTATGATGATGATGATTTTAAGGGGTGTTAGGGTATCGCAAATATAAGCGATTTTTTTTAATATTTTAATTTTAATTATTCTACCATCCCCTAAAATATTCTCAGTTAATTCAAGTCCACCCTGTATATTTATGTTTCCGACTATTTCCGATTTTCACTAATGATTCATATTCAGTTATACAATCACGCATTACACGATATTTCCATTTCGTATATATAATAATTTGATTTGTGTGCGTGAAATAGGTCAATCAATCCAAGTGGTTAAAAGTCAATCTGAAGTCGTAATTGACGATAATAAAACCGGAAAGCACACCGAGCAAAAGGATTTGCGCGATTTCAGTAAGTTTTTTTTTATTATTTATGATCAATACACGTACTACTTATGTAATAAATATTTCAGTAGATGCAAGTGGAAAACTGTTGGCAGGTATTCATCAAGTATCTGAAACGTCTAAAAATGCTGGTGAAGCTATTCATCATCACACAAGCACTGAAATAGAAATCCCCAGTAAAGGAGTTCATAAGATAATCACTCACGATTCAGACGATGAAACCAAGGATTCTAAAGTAAGGCTTCTTCTTATAATATGGAATATATTGATTTATACATTAAACATCTAATTATTTAGCCATTTGTTGGAGCTGCTCGTTTGCTACAATCTCCGGGTGAAACGAGTGCTTTGCCATCTCAATCGCAAATTGAAATTACTGAAAACGGAAACAAGAGATTTAATGCTGATATTTCGCAAGAAGAGAATAATAATGTAAGTATCAATAGTTTAGAAATTCAGCTTTTCACGATAAAATATTTTTTAAAACTGATAAATCCTTTAAAAACATATTCGTTCAGCCATTGCGAATGTGAGATCGGGAATAATGTTAATAAAATTCCAATCAATCGTTTCGATTCACTTTTACTTTGATTCCTGGATTGTAGGGTGAATACTCGGTAGATTATTAAACCTTTGTAACTGTAATAGTTAAATAATACATAATGTCATGTCTACAAACCAAATTTTCAAAATATTTAAACAAAAAACCCTCGGGACGTATAAATAAAAAATTCTAATTTATGAAATATAGTTTATAATATATTTAAATTTTCTATATTTCCCTTGTATTTGTTTTATTTTGTTAAACAGGATTTTAAGTTATAGAATGAATAATCATGAAATCTTAAGTGAAAACTAAAAATTGAAAACGAATTATAATAATATTAGAATAAATAGGCATTAAAAATATCACTAGCTATTTTACTTCAAAAGATAAAACATAAATAAAAATATGTTTCATTGAAAAATTTTATTTTTAAAATAAAAATACAATCCCACCATGCAAATTATTTAAAATCGTGTATGTATGATTAAAGTAGTTTTATAAAAATTGTATTAGTGCATCTATTGTAGTATAATAAAACAATTATTAAAAAGAGTAAAGAAAAATAACCAAAAATGTATGGCGTCTCTCAATTGTGTTTCAATTTTTTAATTAAATTTAAATAGATGGATCATTTTGCCGCATATACTGGAGTACAATACTCACCACTCGATATGGCAGAATATATATTCTGGACCGGAGATGAAAAAGGAGTCACAACAGCGATCGAAGGATTTCTCCAAGAGGGTTTGGTAAGTTTAAATATTGATTAATTTAACAAGTAACAAACAAACACAACGAGTTAAATTATTCTTATAGATGAGCAGGGAGGAGGCAATTGCATTTTTGCAGGAGATAAAATACAATATCGATTATCTAAGAACACACTACGGACAGCAAAGAAATAGAGGCCCATTTGATGAAAAACCTAACAATGTTGGTGTTTACATGTTTTTAATACATATATTTTATACTAAATTATTATATAATTTTCATCAGGCATTTGATAGCCAACGGCCCATGACACCACTAGAGAAATTCAATCATGAAAAAATGTTGAAAGCCATCATGGAAGGAAATTTTGAAAGAAACAATAATTTAGCATTACCCCTCACATTACCTCAGATGCCCTTCAATACTCCCGATATGAATACCAATTCATACAACAAGCGAAATGCTGATCAAAACAATTACAAACTACTCGGATCAAGCAATTGTGAGTATCCATAATTATATACAAGATGTCTCACAATGAAATTGAAATATTTTATGGGAAGGATAAGCATATTGACATTCTAATAATTTTTCTATTATTATGTCATTTACTGTACACATAATATTTTGTGATATTGTTGGCATATAAAAGCCTTCTAACTTCATTTAGAGGTACTTAAGTTGTATAATGACTTTATTTTGAATCAACTATAGATCAATTGGAGAATGAGCCCACACAAACTTCAAACGAAGAAGAATATGATGAAATTTTGGAGAAATTGAAAATTGCAGACTTTTTGCACACAGAAAATTCACTACAAGAGATTGTCTATCAATTGGCTAAGGTAATCATTTAATATTTCACATGCTTACTGTGATGTAATTACAATAATGATTCCAGATAATGTTCACTCAATCATTGTCCCGTGGAACATTGGAAGCTCAACAAGCATTACAAAAGTTTACAAACTTTTTGGAAGTCGAATCTGAGCAAGGCCGTCTATCGAGATCACTTGAAAAGAAAGTATTGGGTGAGTGTATTGCATATAAAATCAACTAATTTTATTACTGTTTCTATTATCAAATTGCATTGCAGATGTTCTCATCGACGCTCTTACAGATACTTTATCTGAACACCCAGAACTGGCATACTTGGCTCAAAATGAATATGGAAATACCATGCCAGCTAATAAGTGAGTGAATTCTTAATAAATATCGATTTATGTATTCAAAAATACATTTATTAAAATTAATAGGATGTTTTCGAAGTATGTTGATAACAAACAAATCACTAAAATACCGACTGTGGCTTTACTAAAGGACACTCTTACAAAATCGGATGATATTCCAAAGGTATGTGAAAAAAATAATATAACTAATGCAAATGCTAAAAATTATTAAAAATTATGTTTAAATCTTTCAGATAAATCATCAACTAGCATGGATGAAGAATCTTCAATTGCAGCCGATCAAGCATTTTTAAAGAAAAGCAGTTTTACCCGTAGTTTATAATTGCATGTCATGAAATGAATCCGAGTAAATTGTTATTTCAATAGAATTTCTCTAGGTTTGCGGACCAACGTAGAGAAGCTTTCATGAATGTGTAGAAGATAAAATATTAAAAAAAAGCGCGCAGATTTAACAAAGCTTAAATATGCTAAAAATCAGTATTCCATTTTGAACAATCCATGTTATTTATATTTATTCTGAGAATGTATTATCAAACCAGCAATATTGGGAATATTTTAATAATCCATATCAACTCATATCTTTTTTTAATCATTGATTTTTCTATATTTTTGGCTGGTGAAGGTCGATTAATATGTAAATAAAATAATTTGATCAAATCAACATGTTGAAAAATAATGTACAAGTAGACAATTCTATATTTGTTTGAATAATATATTTATATTAAAATAATAATGCATATTTCTATAAAAGTTTTATTGAAAATTATTAAGACATTTCACATAGTAAGTGGAAATAAAATCAAGTAAGAGTGCTAATAATAGGAAAAGGGTTCTGTTTACTAACAACCACCTTCCTATGTTGATACGAGATGTAACCTTTGATTTTACCATCATAAATCAAATTAGCCACAATACACTGTGTTTCATCTAAATCTACATCTGACTGTCCCGTGAAATCCAATGCAGTTTGTAACGAGCTCACTGGTATTTGATGAGTATTTTCTATGAGGTAAACTTTCCGAAACAGGTTTCTGTATGCGAGAATTTTTATTTTTTCCACAATCAAATAAATACCGGCTTTAATGAAAAAGCTCTCATGTTTTTCCATGACCGCATCAATCTGTTTAAGATTTCCTTGCTTAACCGCTTCCACCAATTCCCACAATTGAAGCAAGTCATATTTTTCAAGTACTCTTTTGGTCGGCATGAATCCCAATAGCATTTTCACAGGCACTAGGTATATTAAAATGAGGCGTTTGTTTTTTTGGCTTTTTCTATGACACTTCTCGAATGCGAAACTCAAGTATTCATCGGCTGATTTGTAATCAGAATCAAACATTGCTTTACGACCAACAAAATACCTGTAAGTTATTTGCTGAGACAGTGAGAATTGGTCTTTAAATGGAGACGAGTTAATCGCTCTTATCAGTGGTTTGCAGAGATGAAGTTTATTTATTTGAAAATATACTTTGAGAAGCTGATTCACAAGATTTAACATTCCTAATCTCTTCGTTTCGACATCGGAGGATCGATTATCTGCAGCACAAACTCGAAAACAGCCCATCAAACACTCTGCAGCTTTTTCCATTATGCTTCCTGGTGTTTGTTGAGGACCATCTGTTTAAAAAATTAACATTATAACAACAAATAAATTTAAATTAAGGTGATTTGTATTATACTTTGGCATTTTTCAGCTTGTTGAGCAATAAGTCGAAGATCCAAGCATACCGTGTACATCAGCGGTAAACTCCAATTCTCATCTTTCTGAAGCTGTAAAAATTTAGCAACACCATTCACACACGTGTTTTGAAATGTGTAAGCTTCCATGAAGTCTTTTTCTCGCAAAGCCTATAAATACATTGAAATTTTAAATATAGAGTATACGGTACAACTTGAAGCGATAAAATACAAACCACTATGCATTTTAAATGAGGTACGACGAAATCTGCAATGGGTTGAGAGAGTTTTTGATACACTTGGTTTTCAAATGCTGCGGCTGTTTTGAATGTGAGATCAGAAACAAAGTTTGAGCGGAGAGATAATAATTGAGCGAGTAATTCTCCATCAGCCACATGAACACTGTGGTCCACATTATGAAGATAAAGATTTAAACTATTGTTGTCTCTCCACATATTTCCTGGAAAAGAATATCACATTTCAATGAAACTTACGTATAATATACGTCGATGAAATAATAATTGGATATTAAGTTTACTTACAAGCACATAAATACTAATGATAATATGAATCCTAACCTATGTTTTATATGCAATACACATTTTAATAAATATTGATGATCATAGACGTATTATTAAGGTGATTAAAATGATTTTCAAATAAATACCTTGTTAAATCTATTTAAAATGTAGTATAATCCAAGTTTGGCACGGTTTCGTTCAATTCAAGTGTCAAACAAACTACTACAATACATTCTGGCAACACCTCATACAGATGGAAAATTTTCATTATTCTGGATTTCATTTAGAAAAACGTAAAATCACGAACTGAAACTAAAGATTTTGATTGATAAATTTATATTGAAGAAGCTTTAAATTTCTGCAAGGTTTAGTAAAAGTTTACTTTCAGTAAATATATTTATGGATTAATTTGTAGTCTAGCAAGTTTTTACAGTTGTCATTCATATGTCAATTTGAAAGAATCGTTTATCAGGGTTATAAATTAATGAAAATATAAAAATATGTGAAGGAGTCCCAGCAACAAATAAGACGATGAATAGTTCCAGGGAAATGATGAATCAAGATGAAGAAATGGACCAGGAGACAGCCAAGCGTCTAATATTGGAAGGGGGACTGTTTATTTTACTGGGAGCGCCTGAAGGAACTGTCTTTGGGATAGACTTGAAGAATTGGACCACAGCTGGAGACTTCCGTGGCATTAAGATGATCCCAGCTGGTCTTCACTACATTCACTACAGCGCATCCGGCTCATTGGGAGATATTGCTCCAAGGTTTTTTTTCTAATTTCTTATAAAATTTTACATTAATTAAATAAGGATTTGTTTTATATCTAGAACTGGATTTATACACAACTTTAAGCCTAGAGAATTTGTAGTCAGGATGTGGGATAAAGCCGGAGAAGACATCAGTACTGAAACAGTTAGCGAAGAAAGTATCCAACGATTGAGAGATAATTATTTAAATATAGATAGATTCTTGGCTCCGTATCCGTTTGATATTCTCGAAAAGTGGAAGTCCCTCACAGTGAACTTGAATGGTATTTGTCTAACTAGCATTCAGTTTAATGAAATACTAATTGTGTATAATTTTAGATAAATTAGTCGAGCGTCTCACTCCAGAAAATGGAAGAATACGGTCTGCTCTAGAATTATTTTCATGCGGAAACGAGAATCGGCCGAGAGGAGAATCGATAATATCCCCCGATACATCAAAAGAATCTATTACAAATCCAGAATCTGGTCCATCACAAATATCACCGATCGTTAAAAGAATAAAAAGAGGACGTCCATCGACTGTGGAAGAAAAAGAAGATGATCTGTTACCCCAACTTGTTCCTGCACCGGGTATGAATTGAAGGCTATTTAAAATCTGATTTATTTTTGACTCGTCCTCGTATAATTTTTAATTGGCTTTTAGGTATGGAATTGAGATTTACGAAAATCCCCGAGCAAAGTTATCCTAACAACTCGACACCTGCCGAGATTACAAAACATTGTTTAGATCAATCATATATGTTGGAAGTTATGATCAAATCTCACGACAGGTAAAATACACAATATGTACTATACATATGTGCACAACAGGAACAAGTAATGACATTTTTTTTACTGAGTTCTTGTATTAATTCTTAAAGATAGATAGAGGCATAAAATCCCACTACCATTTTAATTGCACGCCATCTTGGTTATGTAACGTTTAGATCAGTTTCACTTTAAGCATTGTGTTTTGTAGAGGCCCCAATTTTATAATAGAGCAGAAGTAGTAACAATTTGATCTAAACATCACATAACCAAGATAATAGTGGGACTTTTGCAGCACCCGTTATAAACAATTATATATATATATTTTCATTTTGTTATATATCTTTTAATACATTTTTTTTACATGTAGTCCCAAAGACATTATCGGAGAACTCGAATTTGCATACGTCTGTTTTCTCATCGGTCATTCTCTCGATGCTTTTGAACAATGGAAGAAGTTGGTTGTGCTGATATGTTCGTGCGAAGATGCAATAAGAAAATATCGCTCCATCTACTTGAGCTTCATAACTTCACTGCAGTTGCAAATAATAGAAATTCCAGAAGAGTTTCTAGCGGACATCGTAATGAACAACAACATTATCTATATTAAACTGCGGGAATTCTTCCGCACTGTTATGAATTGCGAAGTAGAAGACAGGTTAAAAGCTGCCATCGAGAGATTTAAAAAGGACCTTACAGACAAATTGATGTGGGATTTTACCGACTTGGAGGAGGAAGATGATGAAGACAAACCGGTTGTTGTTACTTTATAATAAATAAATCAATGCATAATGTAAAATAATTTTTATTTTGATTATAACGTAACTTAAAGTGATTCACACTTTCCCTTCTGCTCCACTGCAAATAAATATGTCTTATAAAATAAATTAATGTATAAATAAAAGAAAAACTGTAATACTATAATATCGGTAACAATACAACAGTAGTCTAAAAACGAAGAATGTCACATGATTGAATTCTAAATTAACACTATTTACACAAAATTACAAATATTCGTCGAGACATCAGTCTTTTATCATCCTCGCAGGATTTATTACTATTTTGTACTGAACATTGAATTTACATTTTTTTATACATAATTATGGTTGGTTAGGATTATACATAATTATGGTTGGTTAGGACCGTGTAGAATGGATAAAACTGAATCGATACCAAATTGTAAAATCATTTTTTTCGAACTGGAAATATCCGGAGGGTTACTTTCATCTTCTGTTGCATTTACTTTTTTCGGGGATATTTCACTCTCGAATTCCTTTAGGTTTGGACTGTCGACACATACTTTTATAGATTCGACCGCAGCTTCGAGTTCGGAGTTTGAGTTTTGTGTGTGAGTTGAAGTTGTGGGAGATTCAATTGTTTTTAATTCATTCAATTGAACACTGGTCGGACTGGTTTTTCTCACCTTTGATTTGTGTTCATCGACAGATTTTTCCCGTTTCCGTTTTTCCTTTTTATGTTTCGAAGGTGGCATTTCGAATAAGTCGAATACTTCTGTAACTGTGATGGTTCGTTCTTCCTCACAGTCGTTCAAAGTATTGAAAATTGAAGCGGTGACAACAAAGTTGCTGATTTCTTTTCTCTCCGCCTCAGTTAGTACTTTGGATGTGTGTTTCCCTTCGGATTTCACTTGGTAATAATTCGGATGCGAACTGTTGGTGTTGTATTCACTCCAAATTATCACATTATCTATATTTTCTTCAGATTCATTGATTTGTAATGGTTTATCTTCATCCTTTGCTTGTTCTTTTGAAGGATCCTCAACGTCCTTTACCGATTTTGACTCTGTCAAGACTTCTTCAATTTGTTCTTCAGTATGAAGTACAGATGATGTGGTTATTCCGGGATTGGTTATTTTATCAGTACCCTCTTGGATGAATTGTTGCACGCCTGTAAGATCATCTTCTGAATCAGTATTTAAGTCAGCATTTTTGCCATCATCTGATAAATACATATTTATGGTCAAAGTAGGAAACGGTTCTTCTGAATTTAGTTTATTATCAGGGCTTGTAGCTTTTGTTTGATGTTCGTTATCACTTTTATCTGAGACAGTTTGGACACTGGGCAGAGTTGTCACAATTTGATTAGTCGGTGTTGAAACAACCACATCTACTTTCTCTAGTTTTCGAGGAGTGGACGACTTCCGTCTGGATTTCATAATGGCGGACGGCATATGAGATTTTTTCTCATCCGTGTTGCACTGCTTATCCGATTTGTGATCTTTAAAAGCAAAATCATCAATGTCGTCTTCTATTGTTTTGCTCGTATTAATATTTTTGGGGACACTACACACTTTTTTATTTTTTGAAATATTAGAAGTCAAATAATTACGTTTCACAATTTGGTTTTTATTGATTACTTTTTTTAATGTGTTTTTCGATTTGGATTTTGATATAGTCGGTTTGGCGGCATTCAATTTAGATTTAACCCTCAGTGCTTTTTCATTCAATGATTCTTTGCTCATTTGTGGATTGGGTTTCAATTTGTCCGATTCACTCTCTTTCTCGAGCAAACGATTATCAGTTTCATCCTTTGATTTCAACGGCTTATTAGATATTCTCTTACTGTTATTGAGGCTCGATTCATGTTCAGTTGAATGGAATGATCTTTCCGAATCGGAATTTTTAGATAAATTGCTTCGATTTAAAGGTGGTTTGGGTGTTGGAGATATATAGTCTGAATATTTTGACGGCTTTCGTCGAGGTCTTAGCACTCTGTCGGATAAGTTTTCTTTTTCTATTTCTGCATCTTTCTTTGCAACCTCCGATTCTTTCTTGATCGTCGTATGATTGTGATCATCTTCTTTGTTGAAAAATATATCTTCAACTTCATCGGGTTTGTAATAAGAGCTCGAACTTGAATAATCTGTTGGTATTGAAGAACAGGATCCGGGAGTTCCGAATAAAGATATCATTTGTGTGATTGGTGTTTTTGTGAAAAATGGTGTTGTTATTTCATCTATTTTGATGGCAGATATGGAATGAGGATTATTCTCATTCAAGAATTTAGGAGTGTTCATAGAGATATCGGGAATATTAGGCTTTAACGGTGTATCTAATAAAGTATTCATACTTAATACAGGATTTATAGATTGAATATTATTTATTAATTTTGTGTCGGACACCGAAGGTAATTCTTTAGGCTTATTAAAATCTGTGTGTGATGTGTCTTTTTGTTCATGAACTTTAACATTCTTACTGTTTGGTTTTTTATTATTCTTCACATTTGGTTTAGAAGTTTGACTTTTTGAATGGCTTTCTGTTGTTTTCGAATCATCTTTTTTCTTTGTATCGGTGTTTTTATTTTCAGGGCTGACACTTTTTTTAGATGTAATTTTTCTTCTTTTGCTTTTGTCTTTATTATTGGAATCAACTTTTTGAGGTGATTTTTTATCTGTTGCTTTAGATGATTGTTTGGCATTCTTTGGTGACTTTTTAGGTTTGGGTTTGTTTTTGGAAATCATTGCAATTATTTTAACATCTGGTTCAGCGGCTGCTCTTAATTTTGCGTCCCACGAGTTAAGTATGTTGCTTTTCACTACTTTAGGTTCACATTTGATAATTTGATTAACACCTAATGTGTCAGCCCAGACATCGCTTAAAATAATGTTTTCACTTTTACTTTTACTGTTGTTGAGCTTGCTTATGGGAGATTGATAATCGGGGGATTTTTTAATATTGCTTTTATCCATCACTCGAATGGGAGACATAAAAGCTTTTTTGACCATTTCTTTTTTAAATTCTTTCTTACTATCGTTAAAATCTAACACTCTTACATGTGATATACCCTTTCTAGAGGCTGAATTATTATTTATTGCGTTACCGGTTGGAACATTGGGAGTTTTCGTGTTTATTTGAACATGTTGATTGTTTGTAATGTTGACAGTGGTGTAGGATACTTCGGGTGCTGACGATACTACGATTTCTTGAACTTCATTGTTTATATTTTCTGCCTCGATAATGATGAACGGTTCCCCTGGCAGATTGTGAATATTATCGCACTGTTTTAAAGTCGCCACATTTCCTGAAAATAGTATTTTATTTAAACACTGTAGAACATTACATTATAATGTTAAAAAACAATTACCTTCGTAGTTCAGCCTAATACATTCTGTATTATTTGAAGATATTTTATTGATTATATCATTGATCGAATTTGAAGCTGTAAAATAATTTTTAATGAATTTTAGAATTATAAGCTATAAATACAAGTGTATTTTGAAGCTACCTGGTATTTGTGAAGACGGTGGGATTCGGACAATGGCAGGAATTTCCTTTTTAGAATTATCTCCAAGCCTTATATCGGTTTGTTCAATGTTATCTGTAAGTGTGATATTTTGTGGTGGTTGTGGTTTACACAAATCGCCGAGAACGGGTAGCCCTTTTCTAATATCTCTCAGACTTTTTTTCGTAAAAGGTAAAGGTTGTATAGTATATTCAATCGGTGGTAATATTGGGTGTGGATTCGTACTAGAACTTTGAGACAATGTTTCAGAGTTCCCCGAATTTGTATTTTTTGAGTTAAAATAGAGTGCTTGTGGACATGGGTGGCTAGTAGGCTTGTGTTCTTTCAGCAATGGATAAAAAGTGTCCACTATTTGAACAGGTTTTAAATTTGTGATTTCAGTAACGGAGCCTTTTTTAATAACCAAGTTTCCCTTATCTGTAACATTGGTCTGGACTCGTTCATTACTTAATATTATTACCTTTTCCACTTTGTCTGCCGGCGGTTTATTACAAACTAATTCTGAATCTATCATAAGTAGATTTGAAGAAGGTATATCGGACGTGGGTAAATTTGGTGCAGGCAAAATCGGATTTGTAGATGTCTCGTCATTGAAATTTCCGATAGAATCAATTGATGCATCATTAGAGTTATCGGACAGATCTAGTTTTGTGTAATTTTCTTTAAGTAAATCCATTCTTTTTCCACCGCGGG
This sequence comes from Agraylea sexmaculata, assembly GCA_022606485.1. Lineage (NCBI taxonomy): Eukaryota > Metazoa > Arthropoda > Insecta > Trichoptera > Hydroptilidae > Agraylea > Agraylea sexmaculata. The sequence goes on from JAGTTH010000358.1 coordinate 176,410, forward strand.
GATAACGAGGATTATACTTTGGTTGATTAACATTCTTAGTATTTGGTTCATTCAATCTTGCCGTATTTTTTACTGGAGGTTTATTATTTTTGACATGTTTGTGTCTATCTTTTGATATCAGGCTAGAGATTTTTCCAGAAGTGCTAAATGATTCCTCTCCAAGGAAATTAATCCGGTTTATCGGGGTGGGTGAGGAATCTTCATATCTAAAATTCAAATTTTTTTTATAGTAAAAAATATAAATTTTTTCATTTATGATTGAGGACACATACAAAGATGGAGCTGACTTTTCCGGAGTTGATGTTTCAGGCCTACTTATGGTATCAGATTCTGTACCCGAAGTACTTTCGGTTGGAGCAATATTACCTATAAAAAAAAACCATAAATATAAAAAGGAATTAAAATAATATTATTTACAATTAAGCAAACCTATAACATCATTAAGAAATTGATCAAAGAGTGGATCTTTCTCAGTCTTTTCTACAATAGATTTAATCACTGTGTCCATTTGAGATGTTTCATCATCAATTATCATAGCTGCGATACTTTGATCTTTAGGGAGATCATTGAGATTGCTCCTGTCTAAAGGTTTATCATTGGTTAACCCGATTAAATTATTAATGTTCTCTGCGATTTTTTCATGTAATTCCGTACAATCTAAGAGTGCATTAGTTATAGCCTAAAATATAAGAATTACTATAAACTTGACTGCAACTAAGGAAAATAAAATAAAATACATATTTATAAACACTAACTGTAACATTGATCGATTCATTAGGGAAAGAATCTACTCCTTCACAGTATTTTCTTGCCGAGTGACTGCCTTTGTATTTTAATATTTTTCGTTTCACTGGTGTTTTGGTTATATTCATTTTCTCATTCAATTCAGAGAGTCTGATAAGTCCGAGGGCTTTTTTGAAGCTCGCTTCATCCAAACTGTGTTTTTCAAGCTGACTTTCATTTTCACAAATGGATTTGTTTAGATCCGTTTTAGATTCCATAGAACAATCCACACTGAGATTTTTGGACAGACGTTGTGATTCATTTATCTTTGAATCAGTTTCCATGCTGACATTTTTGTCATTCAAATGACTACTTGATATTGCTAAAACAATAATATATTTATTTTATTTGTATGTCCTAAGAAGTTTTTTTAGATGTTTGAAACATGGTTTTTCAACAAAACATTGTGTTATTGAATTTACCTGTCGGTGATGTACTTAACTACTATGGTTACATAGGTCACCGACAGGGCGGCTTTGCTTGACTTAATAATAGCCTCAGTATTCACCTTATGATCAAGGAAATAAGAGTAAATCTGAATTGAGATTGATCAGGATTTGATTAATAGCATTACCGATGTCTAAAAGTGGGATTTGAAGCTATGACTACAGTATTTGTAGCCACGTGCCTTATACCTTAAGCTATTATGCTGATTAATATAATATATTCATACAGCCATATGAAAAATGTTTGAATTTATAAATGTAATTACTCACTCATGTTACCGGGTAAGTCTGAAAAGTTTGTTGTATTAACGTTTAGTGGTGTTTCAGCCGGTTGTATATTTTTTTCAATACTCTCATTTTTAGGTAAATCACTGGGTATTCTAAAATTGAAATGAATAGTATTTAGTGTTTATTTTAGTGTTTAGAGATGAGATATTTAACATACTTGATTGATTCTTGGGTGGGTTGTTCATCCTTTTTGCATATAAATTTGACTTTGTCTAATAAAGAGTGGCACTTGGAAACTTGTTTTTTGAGATCTTTGGACGAGTGATAATTCAATACTGGAAGTAGAGTGAAGTTATTTAGGTATTGAGTAAGTAGTAAGTAGTAAGTAGTAAGTAGTAATTAGTAATGATTACCATAGTTGTTGACAGCGCAGTAGTCATCCAGCAGGTCCAGCAGCGTCAGGCCGGAGCACCAGAATCCTTGACCGCGTTGACTCTCTCTGCACTCGGCCAGGTGCACACTACACGACAGGAAGCTCCTAAAGGCCGAGACACACTCTTCCTGCTCGGACAAGTAACCTGTGCAAGTACATGTACAAGTACACTATTATTACACTGACACTGACTATGACTATTAACACTGCATCATCACCTAAGACCAGCCTGGCCACTTCACTAGGCAGGAAGAAGCCCATCTTAGTTAGTCACTAGTCACTAGTTACTAGCTACTAGCTACTAGCTACTAGTCACTAGTCACTAGCCACTATCAATAGTGGTTAGAAGCAGTATTCCTCGCAGGCAGCAGACGAGATGCAGCAGGTCTCCCGCCTCTTCATTGTCAATTGCCAAAACATACAGTCGGTGTTGCAATTAACACAAATCAATCAACACCAGATGTTCATAAAAATATTTTTTTATCATTGAAAAAATAATTCATCGTCAAATGTTGGAAAGCTCAAACTGCGCTCGATTCTATTTACATTTTTAACTTAACTGTAAAAATACAAATATTTTTTTTTTTAAATAACAGACTATCTTGATGATTGTGAAACTTGTAAAATGATTTAATTCTCTTTCATTTCCAATTCTACCAATTTATATATATTTTAATTTTTGGAAACAACAAATTTGCTAAAAACATTTAAAAATGGCAATTATGTACAAATTGACAGTTGATCTCCCATATCAGACATCAATTTCCAATAGTCGTTGTATGTAAAATATAATCAGTATGAAACTTGCGGTTTTCTTTCTCTATGTCCTCACTTTTATGGTGTGTATTTTAAAAGTTATTCATTTGTTATTAAAACAAAACAAATAAATTGATTGCTTACTCGATTTAAGGATTTATTTGCTGTAGGAATGATTGTTCCTTTGATCAGCGGAAGAGTGACTACATTAGGTGGTAGCCACTTCATTGTCGGTTTGATGGGATCATTTTATTCTGGTTTACAATTATTCTCAGGACCATTATTCGTATGTACATAATCTAGATTTGTACTTCAATTAATACTATTTTATTTTTATAAATCCATTTTCAGGGAAGCATGAGTGATATTAGAGGACGAAAACCAATTCTTATTTTATCATTGCTAATGTGTGCTGTTTTATATTTAGCATTTGGAACAGTAACATCTATATTATTACTACTGTTTCTGAGAATATTTATGGGTAGGTCAATTTATTTCGATTATGACAGCATTTGTTTTTAATAATTGTGTATTTCATTAGGAATTTTTAAACACACCCAGACTTTAGCGAGAGCTTATGTTGCCGACATAGTTTCCTACAAAGAACACTCGAATGTTTATGGAAAAATGGCTGCAATATCAGGCGTAGGCATTTCACTAGGACCGATCTGCGGGGGGCACTTGGTTGAAGATTTTCCTTCCCATGGTTTTACTATTGTATGTTCAATTGCTACTTTACTGTTCGTAGTAAATACAGGTACATATTATAAATTTATTAATTTGATAGTTTTATCAGAAATGGTTATTAAATTAATATAATGATGACATTTTTAGGAATAGTTAATTTTTTTTTACCATCTCCAATTACAAAAGGTCATAAAAAGAATGAGGAATATATTGGTGCGTTGAAAAGCAGTCTGACAAAATCCATAATAGAATTAAAAGAAGTGGATTGGGCTAAATATTGGGACGTGTTTTTGTTGAAAGCATTGTGCAGTTTTAGTATGTCAGTGTATTATTCAAACTATTCTCCGATGCTAAAACACGCTTACTCTCTCAGTCCAAAGTGGATCGGATACACAATATCTTTCCAAGGATTTATTGGTTCGATTTGCAGTTTTTTTATTAAATATATAAATGATTCTTTTTATAAGACTGATTCCGAGTATGTGAACCGGAATTTTCATTGTTTTTTGATATCTATATTTTCATTCTTTTGTTTATTAATGTCTACTAATTATTATATTTTTATTTTAACATTGATTCCTCTGGCTATTGGTAATGCCGTGCTGAGGTTAATCGGACTAGAAATAATTGTACACAGGTCTCCGCAAAATCAAAGAGGATGTTTGATTGGAGCTTCTAATAGTGTGAGATCTATCGCCGGTATTATTGGTCCAATTATTGCTGGTTATTTAGGAGATACAATCGGAGTGAATCATGTTCTAATTGTTTCACTCATATCTTCTGCAATCGGTGGATTTGTAACCCTTTACTTCAAATTAAAATGGAAACCAATTAAAAGTACACATTTACTTTAAATCTCCACATTGTCTATCCTATGATTGGTTACATCTTTCCATGACTGTGATATTGTTGAATTTTAAAGAATTATATTTGTTTAATGAAAAAGCTTGTTTTTTTATTAACACAATATTGTTAAAATATGAAGAAAATTAAACAAATGTTGAAAAATATGTATTTTATTAAATATCTATAATAATAATGAATAAGTAGATAATACAGTAATTTTAACAACACTTCAAAACAACAAAAAAAAACCAAAAGGAGTTGAGGATTGAAGTGTATAACATCAGCTCGTTTTCTTTATAAATTAATTTTATATGGGTAAAGTATAACAACAGTTTTTCTGCGGTGGCCTCTGAAAAGGGTGAGCCAAAAGTTTGGCCATGCATTGATACAATTTAGTCTCGTCTTTTCCGATTTCATAAATATAAGAATGTCCATTGTCCACATATTGTAGGGCTTCGTATATTTCTTTACACTTGTTGTCCTCGCATGTGTCATCGTGCAGATATACAACGTCCGTGGTGAAGTGCAGATGATCTTTGATAGCATTGAAGTATTTGGATTCGGTAGACAGTGTCGGAATGCATTTAGACCTCTTATAAATTAAGATGAGTCTGTAAGAAGTATCCGGAGTGGTCAGTTTGAAGTCGAACCGGTCATCAGGCAGGGAGATGTTCTCCGATATGACTCTATACACTTGATCTAAGTCAACAGACTCATTGTCGGAGTACTCGGGTTCGAATATTCTGAGAATGGACATTGATTCATCGCACTCCAGCCAGACGGGCCCTGCGTCCCTGAGGCAGACTCCAGCAAAGCTAGTCTCAGGGTTGACTAATTGTTTGATCCTGGCAAAGGACTCTATGGCGGTCCAGATGAAGTCCAGGCAGGACTCTCCCTTGGCCTCGGTGTCTTCACAGAGGTCTATGCAGAAGATCACTCTCTCGGGAACATTGACACTGGGCACGCTCCTCTTGGGGATCTGCGACAACGTCTCGATGTGCTCCTCCTGCTCTTCTTGCTCTTGTGCTGTCTTCAAACACTGGCCGGTATCGAGGTTTTCTTTCCTGTAATTAGTTATTGAATGAGAATTTGTCATTAATGTGTTAAAGAATAGTGATTGGTAGTTAGCAGTTTATAGTACTGACTGCAAGGACACGCTGCAGTCGGCCAGGTCCATGGTTGCTAGTTCTGTTCCTGTTCGTCTGTTTCTTTCAATTTTCTTGTATATTTCAACTGTCAAAGTAAACGTCAGTGGCAACCGTAGTAATATAATGAATGGTAGCTGGCAACACTGATGATTCGCACTCGCCGTGATATTACTCTTATTGAAAAAAACTCTTCTTGATAATACTCTTCCTTGATAATACTCTTCCTTGATAATACTCTTCCTTGATAATACTCTTCCTTGATAATACTCTTCCTTGATAACAATACAATATTCATTTACAGAGTACTGGAGCTAGATATGCGAAGCTGGATGATTTTGACTGGTTTGTTGCTTAGTCTGTTCAGAAGATCACCGGCATTTACCCAAACAATTTGCACTGCAGAAAATTGCACCATGTCTTCAGGTTATCTTTATTTTTATCTTATAAAGAAAACACGTGGTATTATATGTATAAAAACCTTTCACCATAAAGCACCACACATCTAAAAACCATGTATCTCAAATACTAACTAAATATAGCTGATGTCGAGACCTCGTTTTGAATTATTGGAGTTTTTATCATCTTCTTGCCGATTTTCTACTTGCAACAAGCTTTTTACTTCCGGCTAACCGAATCCTTCTATCCGTTTCCTTTAATCATTTCGTCATAATTTTTTTGGACCCACTCCAGTGAATGTAAATTTTTTCATTTTTGCCGGGATTTATTCATACATTATTATTTTGCTTGTCTCATTCAGGCATCGGGAATGTAAGGGGTAAAGCATTACAGAAAATAAATATTATTGTGAAAATGGATAACTCGACTCTTGAATTAGAAAAAAAAAATAATTAAAAGCCTGCGGTTCATGCATGCCTATTAACTCATAGATGTTTATATCTATGCTTTAACTTTAAAGATGACAAATCAATTACATATGTATATTAATCAATGACAAATTTAATTTTAGGAATTTATTCAATTGCTTATGTAACTGTCCCGAGTATTGAAGTTGGGAAAAAAATCGCTCACAAACTTTTGAAAGACAAACTGGCAGCCTGTACCAATATTATCCCCCAAGTTATTTCTATTTACGAGTGGCAGGAAAAAGTAGAGGAAACTGAAGAAGTATGTTTTAATTATTTTATAAAATATTGTTACTTAAAAATACAAACCATTTTTTATATAATGACTTTTCAGTTAATGCTTATGATAAAGACGAGAACGTCGAGAGTAGATGAACTTATCAAAGTTGTCACGGAAAATCATCCATATGAAGTGTGCGAAGTCATCACAGTTCCCATTGACAACGGCAATCCGCCATATTTGAAATGGATAAGTGATTTGGTTCCGGAGAAAAAATGAATGAATATCGAATGGGTGGACATAAATAAAAGTACATGTGCATATAAATGTAGCTAGCATTTTTATTTAGAATAAATTAAATGAATATTCAGCCTTACATAGAAATCACTCACATATTTGTGTTGAAAGAAAAAAAATTATAATATGGAACATAGTAAAAATAAAGTTGATTTAAAGAAATATCAATATAAACATGTGTAATTCATCTGCACATTGATATATATGTATATAATCTAAATGTTAATGGAATTCATAAAATTTTATAGAAAACTAGCGTCGAAGCCGATTCTGACATTAAATGTTGAATAACTCAGGATATTCATTTGTCTATATTTAAAATAATTAAATACTGGCGACAGAGTTTCAAAGTGTATATTTGAATATTTTATAAGTGTGAAGAGTAATTAAATTAATATTCACTGTCAATATAATCCATATTGTTTGATCTTATCTCCTCTTCTCTTAAATATGTTTCAATGTGTCAATTTATTTACAATAATTTAATAGTCTAACAATGGCAGAAATTTTATTTCATTTGAAATAATGGCAAAAAATATGTACAAGAGTTAATGAAATATCCATTCCTTAGGAACAAAAGCAGAGCAATTTTCGTAATCATCGTCAAGCGGCATCAGTCAGATTGATTTCTGTAAAAACAAACAAATATACATTTAATTAAAGAATACAGTAATTTGTAATATGCATGCAACTATTGAATTATGTATGTGAAAATAAATACGAGTGTAGTAATTATATTTAAAACTGTTAGCGGTGATTGCAAAATATTCACAATCTGATCTGAGTTTTTCGTTTTATTAAATAAAATATATTGAGAAGCGAGTATGGTTTTAAATATGACCCCGTGGGACATGCAAATTTTCATTTTGTTCCAATAATGATGAAAGCTTCTAAAACTATTTCAATGGACGTGCATACGAGGTTATTTATTTGTAATTGAACTACTTGTATGCTTTAGTTACGTGCAATAATAAATCATTGATTCATACCAAAGTTTCTCCGAGTCAGTTATAAATTTTAAACACACATTTATAGGAACAAAAGTTTTTATTTACAAATTGTTGTAAATCCGAATCTTGGTTAAATAACAATACTATGTTCTAGGTAAAGAAGTTATGATTAAGAGTAATGTTATAAGAGAGTGTGATTTCATTATTAATAATGCAAATAATTCACAGTTTATAGTCTATCCAAAAGTTTTGTGCAGTAGGAAAAAATCGAACAGGGATTAGAATTATTTTTATTAAGTACACTGGGCCAAAGTCTTGAAACAAATTACGCTATTCAAAGTCAACCGATTACAATTGAACGTGCCTTAACGTAGCTCCGCCCCTTTGGTTATCCACACTGCGTACAACTTAATAAACTACATAGTCAATGATTACAGCTCAGTTTTTCACAAAATAATTGATACATATAAAAAATACAGAGTGGTTCAGACGAATGGGATATTTTTTAAATATTTCAGGTGAATAATTTGTGTTTACTGTTAAAATTTAATAAACAAATATAAGAAACAAAGAGTATAGTCAATACTGCCGATAAGAATGCCAGACAACTGAAAGAATAAATATCAATATGGCGGACCAAGCTGTCAAACTCATCTGCTTGGTCCGATATATTGAAATTTATCATCCAGTTGTCCGGCCTTTTAATATAGGAGGTATCAGAATAAATATTTTTTTAAATTGTTTCTTTCCTGAATTAAGCGATATGTTTATATAAAGTTTTCCCACGTGTCTGAATTATTCTGTATTACATGTGGTGTTGATCACTTTAAAAAGTTGAATAATCTATGTAACGAAACATTGTAATAATAATTGAAAATCCTCACAAGACTTCAATTCCGTACTATCATAAAAATACATAATATAATAATAATAAACAGTATTATAAATGTTAATATATCACTTAAGTTCTAGGTAAAAGACCAGGTCTCCGAAATAAGGCTACAATTTATATTCAGGTAAAGATAATATTGAATATTTTAATTCAAGACTACACTCTGGTGACTTAGTATAAATATTATTAAATGATTGTGAAATACCGAGTTATACAAACATGTCAGTCTATCGGAAAAAGCGATATTAGTTAATGAAAGCCGCGATTCTAAAGTCTCTATTATTAATGAACATTTCACTAAAACAAATATGATTATTCAGAACATAGCATTTAAAATATTGCTTCACGAATGAGAGTTTTCGATGAGTGCACAGTTTAAAACAAGTTTTCAGTTTGATTCATTTTTCATTCATCACAAAACACATGCGGTGAAGACGGCCATTACTCGTCATGGCACATCAGAATCAGGGGGGGCAGTTGTATAAATAGCTTGACGGTAACTATACCTGCGGAATCAGTACATCATTTTGGATACAACACAAAAATATGTTAAAACATTACTCGACCGAAGCTATCGCACACCTGATTGATATTAAGTAGTTTGCGACTCACCTCGAATTAGATGGTTGCTGTCGATATCTGCCAGGTGCGGGCGGGACGCACGAATCTTCTGAAGGCACTTCTGATTGATTTATCTCTGCGGGCAATGTCGGAGGTCCTCCACTTGAATTATTATCAGAATTCCACCGTGAAATGTGAGATCGTAATAAATAGGCATAGGTCTTGTACCGTTTCAACTGCAATTAATCATATTCAGTGGTTAATATTGTTATATCTATATTATTATGTCGCTGAAATATGTTGTGAAAATTTCTAATGTTGTATGAGCTAATAAAAAAATCTAGTCATCAAAAGAATAAAATGTGTAACTCCATTTGCATAACAAATATTACAGATGATATTGAGAAAATTAAATGCTTATTCTTTTTAATGACTTATTAATTATAAGGCATCGAAAATCTGATCACCCAAAATTGATACTTTGTTCAAATAATCGTTGTTTTAACTGGTTCAATATGATTACGCTGGTTTAATACGCATTACACGCCTTCAATAAAAAATAAATAAATCTGGTGTCTTTATTAAATCAATTTTCCCTAAAAGCAATTCTTCAATTAGAAAATGTCATAGGAAATCCGAGCTTAAGGCGATAGAAACTAATGAGAAACTAGTCAAGTGTCTCTCGAAATGGAACCCAGGTGTAAAAAACGACACTTAGCTGTATGTAGGATTTTATGACAAGAATAAAAAAATTATATTGAAAAAATGTATTCATACAAAATTGCACTCCAGTCCGGTGATGAACCAAGGCTTCCAGCATCAGCAACTTTCACTTAATTCTATTGGAGGCCGAGCTCCTCCAGTTATTAATTCCTAAACTCCTAACTACCTTATAGAACTCCTCTGCCCATCTTAGCCTAGGTCTACCCTGCCTTCTTTTACCCACAGGCTTGCTGGATAGTATTTAATGTTAAAGCCCTGCACTACGTTCACGCTCTTATATAATGAGTAAATCTCATCGTTCCGTCTAATTCTAAATAGTCCCGGTGCCTCCTGAACAGGACCCAAGATTCTCCTAAGAATATTAACCTAATGTATTTATAATAAATTTGTTTTTCCATTCGCCTACAAATCGACTTATCTGAAGTTAAACATTCCTCTTCATCTGAGCTTCTTCCTATTACTATAACTATGACTTACTTCACTGTGCAAATAAGCTTCTCTCTCGCGGCTGTGATGAGAGGATGCAGCCGACCTGGACTGAGATAACTCAGCTTCGATGCTAGAACATCTCTCTTCGTGATCATGTAGTTGTTCATGCTAATCAATCAGAAAAACATTAAAATGTGTATTGATAAAACTATACCTCATTTTCAAGATAACATACAATATTAAATTTTGTATGAGAACACGGCAGAAGAGGCCTTTGAAATTTTCGTTGAGAACCGACAGCTCCAGCCAAGGGTTGAGCAGAAAACTTTGCACACACAAAATTGATTGTATCAATCCATGACTGAAGTTCTTTAGAATCGCTGAAATGGAATTAAAATGATAATTTAAAATAAACCAAAAATGTATAACAAAACCATACAAACCTGGTTTGGAAGAGATATTCAGCTTGATCGGCAGTTTGTAACCTGAAGACGTGTTGTTTTTTTGTATAGTCCGTTGCTTTTGTCGCTAACGCATGATGAATTCTGTAAGAAATTGATTATTATTATATTGAATGTGTTATAAATAATATAATTATTTAAAATACCTAATGGCATTATGCAGATTATCAGACATTTGACTCTTTTTAAATCCATGTTCATCTTTGTGTAAATACAAAATCAAATCTCTAAGTGTGCAGTAAAACATTTTCCAACCTCTTTTACCAAATGGAGCTGAAATTTTATGATAATTAATAATGTGTGTCGAAACATGAAAATGTTTACAGGTAAGTAAACAAACTTTTTTTGCCATTAGCTTCATAGCAACATTTTCTCATAACGTATCCCTTTTTATGTTCTACAGCATTTTGCCTATCCGGAAAGTCTAAAAAGGGATTGAAGCCAATACTTTGGGAATTTTTACTAGATTGGTGGGGTTCATTATTGCCTTGAGAATTAGTCTCTCCTTCGGCTGCTTCTCCAGCTTCAGAATCACTAAATTTATAAAATTTTATTGTAATTAAAAATTACTTTATAAATGAGACCATATTTTGATAAAAAACTTACAGAGCCCATTCTAATGGATGAGTTTTAATTGCATAATAAAGAGATTTTAAAATGTCTCTAGGGAAATTTGCTCCGTCGTTCAGGTCTGCTAAGTTTTCTATAAATTCGGTACATGTCATTTTACGTTGAGCATTTTGACCGTGTAAATCAGTATTGAGCAGCATAATTGCACAGGTTAAAGTATGTACCGCATCTGGAATGTACAAAAATGAATTATATTACCTTATAAATGATTAATATATAATTTTTTGGTATTACCTTGAGAATTAAAAGTGCCAGGATTACAATCTAAATATCTTCTGGAAAAGTGCACAAGCACACGTTCTCTCTCTTGTGTCTCACCAGTTAAACAAAATTGCTTTAAAAACTTTCTAAGAGCACCATCAAGCGTATCTTTTTCAAAATTAAAATATCTAAGGTACTCTTCAGCTACAGCTCTCGAAAAATCATTACTGAAAGAAAACAATTCATATAAAGAACACAACCGATGATTTGTTGAAGTTTTGTCATACTTTTTACTAAGGTGTCTAGACACATCAGACTTTTTAAATCCATCAAGACCGTAAAGGCGTTTAGCTAATCTTATTGCAGAAGGTATATCAACAGCTTTAGGACTGTAATGAAATGAATGTAACGAATCAGCATCAGCTTCTGAAGAATCTTCGGGTGAAGAACAAGCTGAATTGGCACAGGCTTCTTCATCTTTAAGCTCCTAAAAAATAAATATTGAATTTATTGACAAAATAATGTTTGATCAACATGAAAGTCTTACTTGGTATCCTTGAGCTTCTGGTGTATGTGGTCCTGAATCACCTCTATTATTTTTACTATCTAAATTATTAATATGATCACCATTAGACATTTTTTCAGGTCCTTTCACTTGTATCACTATTTTATATTCTTGATTTTCAAAACTATCACTTTGACGAAGCGTTGTATCCGATGGGTTCGGACTTGTCATGTATGGTGGGTTTCCTCCTTGCCCGCATTTCATGCGTCTGTTACAAGGTTCCGAGACAAGTATTGTAGAATCCGAGTCACTGGGATCCGATACTTCCATACAGTCTCTGCCATTGAACATATCTACTCCCTGTTCTTGATAATCTGGACTAGATATATTTGAAACGGCTTCAGATGTACTGTGTTGCATGTGAGACATCATCTTTGATGAATACTCTCCTTGATGACCAGCACCACCGGACGGTGGCGTACGACTAGACACCGAGTTACTGGACATAACTGAACTAGATACACTGGTTGGGGATGCAGGTGACAAAGATCTAAAATAGTTAATATTATTGTAGTATACTTATCTGAATGAATGGTAAACAAAATAAATCAATTAATACCTTTGTGGTGAAATTCCTTCTGATACAGAAGTTGAATTCGATGTAACCGTAGTTGTGCTGGAACCATTATATTGTGATGTATTCTTTTCTGATGAACTAGATACCGGTGCATTGTAAGTCCAAACAATTCTATAAGATTTTTCAGTTGATATACTAATGAATAATTTTAAATAAACAATGAAGAAACGAACCTGTCAGTAGGGTTCCTTCCCGAGGATGTGCCTCTTGAATCTGGTCGAGTATCTAATAATGTGTTTAATGAAGATGTGACATCGTCATCATCAATATCTATTGCTACTGCACTCATAGAAGACTCTTTCTGAAACTTGAAGATAAAAATAAGATTTTATTACCTATTTAAAAAGCAAGACCTTTTCATGAAAAATTTTACTATTCCAAAACATTTGTTCAAATGAAATACCTGTAAATGATCTTCCGATCTACTCGTTCGTACACATCCCATCGGATGTGGGTTAGGGGAAGGGTTTATTTGTTCGGAAATAGCTCCTTCAGATGGACTGAACTGTCGGCCACATCTTACCTCACTCGGTGATGTTGGTGTTGAATTATATCTATTGCATAAAAATATATTTTATTTTATGTAAAGCCAGTTAAGCTTAAGATATCTATTTTTTTTAATACCATAAAATAATAAACAAAAAAACCTTACGTGTAATTATTTTCAGGCATGACTGGTTCTGAGCTTCGGTTTTGTTGTTTGTTTACGTTATTTGCTACTGGAGTTGAGTTAAATCTTTGAACATGAGGTATTCCTGAATTTGAAGTTCTGGTATCAATAGGTGAAACCGGAGTTGAATTGTACCTGGAATTTATAATTTAAAATAGAATCAAGGTAATAAATTAATATTGATAACTATTATTACGTTGTTATATCGTAGTCACAGTTTCTATGACGAGGAACATGGTGGTGCCTGTGAGGATGTGGTGGTGGACCTGTGACAGTTCTGTTACTGTTCCAACTATTGCCACCGATGATATCTTCGCCAGATCGTTCAGTTCTCGATAGCTTTAACATTAATTCACCTGTCATCATATAAGCTTCAAACCTAAAATCAATCATTAAAAGAATTTATTATGAAGTTGAATTAAAAAATAAACAACTAATTAAAAGACAATCTAACTTATTTTTACTAGGCGGATTATACGCAGAACTTTCGGAAAGTGTTTCTCTTGTATGTTTTCCGTCTCTCGGTCCTATCCAGCCATTGCTGTTATGACTTTTATCAGAATATCCGTTACTACTACTTTTTCCACCTGAAAATATTCAATCTCTAGGATCTTCAAGTTTATTTAAAAAGAATTGTAAAGTGAAAATTTACTATGATCACTGTAGCCGTTGCTTTTAGACGATGAAGAATTTTTATGTACCAGATGAGGAGATTGCGGATATTTCCCACCTGAACTGGAAGTCGAGTCTGACGAATTTATGGAATTTTGATCAGGCGATGGTGAAGAAGAAGAGCTGCAAATATAATTTAAGCAATCAACAAATATTTTATACGAAAAAGAAAGAAAATAAATATGCACTTACTAATGATTATTTTTCGGGCTTCGAACATTATGACTAGATTGTTGATCAATAGAATGATACGATTTGTTCAAATTGTTTTCTGACAACACTTCATTAAAGTTATTATCACTGTGTGTATTTGACGATCCAGATAATAAATGCTTTAAATGTAATTTTATTTGAGGATCTGAAATAAATAAAGCATGTAATAAATGGAATTATAGATAAAAAAGTTTTAAGCATACCTTTTTTAATCTTTAGCGTTACGAATTCTTCTGACCTCATACATTTTAAAACTGAAAAAAAAAATACGAATTTTAATAAAATGTAAAAAATATATATTATGTTTGTGAATTAACCTTCTTTAGTGGATAATCTATTAACGTCATTTCCATTGACTTTTAATATCACATCTCCAGGTTCAATCTGAAAATAATCAAAATAATATTATAAGTTTTGGAATAATTAAATTATTAGCATGCAGAACTAATCAATCAGATTGATGATAGATAACATTAGTCATAGATAGAAAAATATGAATAGGCGATTAAAACGATTGAAAAGATATCAGTGGAATTGAACAAGCGCATCGCTAATCTATACAAATTGATATTAGTGAGAGATATCTCACATTGTTATCTCCGATATCCGTATCGCCAATATTGTTATCACGTCAATATATAATGTCAACATCCTCCATATTGATATATGCGAGTTGTACTTTGATCAGGGAATAAGGGGAAATCGATCCCGAATTATAATTAGCGGCGAGTGTATTTGATTCACGCGGTTACAGTTAAAGTAAAAAGGAGTAGTGTCGCCGACTGAACCAGAATATCCCTCGGGTGGGAATTTTGGGCGATCGTCGTCTTATCTGTGATGTATTGTTAATGACAGGAACTGTGAGTTAACGACATTACGACCACACAATATAACACACTCACAACTGCCACTTTACACAATCAACTATTTTATTTCAATTAAATTATCATACTCTTTACTAAATACTAGCTTGTGATAGCTCAAGCCAGAGTCCTTAATTATTGTAATATTCGAATATATCAAGGAATACACCGACGAGTGATGCGTTAGAGAAGCAAGATATGACTGACTTATAAAGAGACGTGACACCGCCCCGTGTTCCTTGTCGCCTACTACAATACAACCATTTAATCATATTATTACAATCATTTATTAACAGCGAAAGCAATATTATTCAAATAAGACAGTAACCCAAGTTTGTATCTTGAATGAATGTGTACATTAAACCTATATAAATATTTGTCAATTTGTAGATACGTTTTTATGTTACTAACCAATCGAATCGACACAATCAAGTTTTTTAAAATTTGTAAACAATAAGATATTATTTTGTGGCGCAAATGTCAAACTTAAGAAATGCTCATAGGCGACCGTGATATTTTAAAATTGATATTAGAAATAAGAACAGATGAGAGATGTGCCAAGGTCAAACGAATATTGTAGTATTCAATTCTAATTTATTATTGGTGCACTCATATGAGGAAATTCATTATGATTATATTATTATATCGCTTCATTGAAATGAGATAGGTATAATACTACAATATTCGTTTGACTTTGGCACATCTCTGGAACAGATACATTTATCATATTAAATTCGATACAAATAAGGTAGATGATGAAATTTAGATACTAATACTTTTTTTCTTCAATCAATAACTAGTTTCAATTATCAGGAACTTAATAATTAACTATCTGGCTATATTTTCAATATAATTTTTTTAAAATTAATTAAGCGATTGACAAATAAATCTTATGGTGAATGTTAAAAAAGCTTGTATAAAGGATACAATTCACGTATATAATTAAATATGATTGTTTAACTATTATATATTTGTGCGTACGTGTAAAAAATAAACGTATTTTAAGAGATTATACTGGCAACACTAATTATTCATACAGAAAATGTCGTGTTGTGTAATAATTATAATTATTAAGTGTGTGTTAAGGGAATTTAATGGCGCATTGTTTTGATCTGAATAGTTCGCCGAGTCGTATAAACAGTTCGTGATTACTTTTCAAGGTGTTTTATTTGATTAGAACAGGATGCAACAGGTTTGTTTATAAACAAACTACGTGACAAACAGGCTGTGTTAAAAATTACCATAATATAGTTTGACAATATAATTTATACACGAAGACTTATAATAACGGAAGTTGTAAAGCACGCCTTTTACAAACTGCACATTTTTAAATTTAGCACAAAATAACGTCCGTGTTGAAACACTTATTCGACCTTTAAGAGAGAAAACAACAGTCAAATAAATATCACATTACATCACACATAAACATGCAGACGAAATAGATAAAAATATTATTATACCGCAATAACAGATGAGAAGAATGTCGGCGATGGAAAAGTGTCCCATCTTCGTGACTGCATTGTTTGATTATTGCAATGTAGTTTCCTGATCACGTTATCAGTGAAACGAATAGTTAAAATAATAAAAATAAATAACAAACAACATCTGTCATAAGAAAAAATATTTAAATCAATTTCAATAGTATACATATTTAGTAGAAAGCTTTCAATAAGTTGAGACCTTTTGCGTAACTTGATATACTAAAATGGAATGGTTGGGCGCGAGTGTTTTTGATTGATTGATAGATTGAATAGTTGAAAGGGAGCCAAAATTTACGATATGATATTTAAATAGCAAATACACATGTATTTATAATCAATAAAAAATACATAGTACAGTGGAACCTCGATATACCGAATTTTCGTAGTTCCTTTTGCCTATTTTTGACCTCCTTACATCAAAGTTTTATTGTAAAAACCTCGATACAGCGCAGTTTTGAATAATATCTAGGAAAGCACAAGGCTATATGGCAAGAATAGTCCTGTCTAAAATTATAGCTTGTAAATCCTTTACAATTTTTTATATTCTTTATTTACGCACTTTGTATTCTGGACATATTCTAATTAATATGACGTTTTGTTTAGTAATTTGCGTGAACCTTTTTTTCAAATTCAGAGTTTAAGGACATAATATATGTAATATGAATGCTTGTGAACCGATATAACGAATTATTTTCATTCATATTGAGCTTCGTTATATCGAAGGTTTCACTGTACATATTATATTGATGCGCCTGAACATAGGCAATACGACTAGTAGCTAATTCTAATACATAATTTAATAATATTAACGATTATTTTGGATTATGTAAAGCATTAAATTATTGCTTAGTTTTAAAAGGTATCTTTATAGTTTGTCCCATGAATATAATAACTGTAGATGTATATCATATAACGTTTTGTGCAAATATCAGTTCTTTGAAATAAAGCAATATTATAAAGTAAATCGTTGCAGAGCTCGAATACGTCAAAGCACTTCATTACACCCACTTGGACTAGGTCTGATGATAAATGTAGATGTATGTATATTGATGTGTAAATATCGAATAATTCCAATAAAATAATAAAAGTGAGTGCTTCAGTATCAAAATATATTTCAGACAATTGTACACAATTAATTTGTAATATTGTATTGTGAAATGAATAAATAAATATGCTCGATCTTGATAGACAAGATTTCATAATTAAATTGACATAAGAGCGATAAATAATAAAGAAGATTGTGTTATTTACAAATGTGTCCAGTATTGGTCGGGATATTACACGCAACTCCACATATCCCTAGCAGGCAAAACAATCAATTCCCCTATTTACCCCCATACTCCTACTAGCTCAATACCATATAATATATTATATATCCCACTCGTCCATACAAACAAACATCGGCATTGACACAAATCAGACTGTGCAAT
The DNA here is from genome assembly GCA_022606485.1 of Agraylea sexmaculata. Classification (NCBI taxonomy): domain Eukaryota; kingdom Metazoa; phylum Arthropoda; class Insecta; order Trichoptera; family Hydroptilidae; genus Agraylea; species Agraylea sexmaculata. Next base: position 194,435 of record JAGTTH010000358.1, read on the forward strand.
ATAAACGCGACGAGCTCGATATCTACTCTACACGCTCTAATAATATTATTAAATACATAATAATACAAGATCAAGGGGCTAAATAATTGCGCGATGAAAACATCCCCCGGGGGTGAATAGTGGCGGTGGAAATGAGGTCGTGTTGCCGGGGGAAGTCACACATTTATACTTATAATCACTAAACTTCTACCAACATCCTACAAAATAAATAAGTGGATAGTCTTTTTATTGAATTATTATACGACAATACTATCAAAACAATTTCAAACTCTCAAATCAACTCTCGAATTAGGTAGCTCACTGTTTAAAATGACCGACCATTAACGAGTGATATTTCGCATAGCAAATGAAGCAGAAATGGAAAGGGGTTTATCATCATGTTTTTTTTAATTTATCGTCAAACCTAGTCCAAGTGAGTGTGATGAAGTGCTTTGACGTATTAGAGCTCAGCAACGATTTCCTTAATAATTTTACACAAAACATTATATGATATATATCTACAGTTATTTTACATCTACAGCGAATTTAATATTATCATGTTTTAAGATTGTCCGGTTAATATCTGAAAATCTAAATTTAATAATAAAGCAATATCCATGATAAAAGTCGAGCAGTGTTCTACAATCATCAGTAATTGAAAACATGTTTTTTTTTCAACCTCTAGGCCGAGGTTTGATAATTGTTTCTTTTTCTTTTTTATAAGCTTTCCAACGTTTGTTTTTTAGCTTCCAAGACTTTTTAAGTGTTCAAATGTCTTTTTCTCATTTCCTAGTAACTTCTAAGAACTGCGGTATCGCAGTTTGATATTTATTTATTTAACATAAATTATATATAGATTTGAAATAATTATTGAACGTTATCCAGGGCACCCAAGAACCACAGCCCATCAGTTATAGAAATATCCATATAAATGTATACAAATATATAAATAACCACTGCAAAAATACCCTCAAAGAAGGTCGTTACAAGAACACTACAAAAGAAAATAAGTAACTGAATAAATCAAATGTAAAATCATTTAAAAGTAAGATTGGTATATGATAAAATATTTTGCATAAAGAGTAAAATTATGGAACGAATTATCAGGTGCAAATTAAAATAGGCTTATATATTTTTTAGGCATTTCATAGTTAAAGCTAAAATGTGTGTGATAGATCAGGTGATTAAACCATCGGTATATCTTTCTTATGATCTTTGGTTTTAATAGCATCCTTAGTTATGGTATGAGATAAAATGCCAACATTGTTATCGCTGTCAGAGCAATACCCTGCCGAAATGTTTACGCAATCACAAAGCAAAACTTGAATATTTCAAACTTCAAAATGATTATATTTTGAATACTAATAGAGGTGTCAATAAATCGTTGGCGTTGAGCTAATCCTTCCCTTAAAAATATTTGAACGTAATAAGGAGACACCTTGTATACGGTTTATGAAGCCAAACAAGGCGATGTTGACATAGCTATTCATACAATAAGCGTGTCTAAAGAATAAATAGTCACTAAAACTTTTATCAACACACTTTTAGGGGTGTCGAGTATACTCCCAAGAAAATGCAATGTAAGACGAAAAAATAATAAATGGGTATATTCGAGATGAAACTCGGTTATAAAAGCAAGTTCTCACATTTACATGCAAATGGAAATTACATTTTTCCACTTTTTGTGGCTCCCGACGGATTACATAAAATGAGGTTGCATGCTATAAAAGTTCTACACTATTCTTATTCAATTTAATTTGCGTACAATCGAATAATTCATAAAACGCGGTGTTCATCAATATTGCTATATCGGAATATGATCTGCTGTTTGTTCTGAATGAGATTGTTGACGAAGAAAAGAATCAAACAGCACATATAGGGTGGATTTTCAATCATCAAAAATATTTATAAAATATGTCAAGTTTTACCGTTGATTATATAAATAAAAAAGTTTAAATTCGAGGTATACTTCCGCTGATAATGATAATCACATATTTAATTAAAATAATTACGACTAACACGAAATTAGTCGATCACTTTTAATACGAAATCGTTAGAACCGAAATATGAAATATTTATTCATCTTTGTAAAAATATTTTTTTTTTTGATAGGGACCAATTTTCGCCTGTACCTGTGTATATATTTAGAATTTTAAATTGTGGCGTTCAATTCTATAACTACGAACTCAAAATTGACCTGTTTCGAGTAAAAAAAATAAAGGTTTTTTGTTATCATGAATTTTATATGTAATATTATTTAAAAGGAAGGTTTTATTGAAATTTTCAATTGGTTAATGTTTTTTTTATGTTCTGCTTCATATAAGTCGAGAGTATGAACATGGCGAGTTGAATGAAAAACCAAGATGTTCATATTAATATAATCAAGATTTTAAACATGTGGCTCAGTTCCGTAAAGTATTAAGGGCACACAGAATTTTAAAACTTGTACACCAATACATTAAGAACTGTTTTTCTACTGTACCTGCCCAAAATTGGTTGAATAATTCGTACATATAACATAAACACAACTTAGACAATTATATATAACATTCTTCTGTACATTATTAGTATATAAATAAGACAAGGAAATAAATTGCCATGTCGAATGTGTGCACAATTTTAAAACTGCTTTAAAAACATTTGAGTTGTTAATAAAATGTTGAGTTCGTGGTTAATGAACAGAAAGCCTCAATTATTGTATTAAATATCTCCGTCAATTAGTTTGATTTAAATTAGTATTATATATTTTGCATCTTCCTATCTACAGATTCTGTAGTAAGATATGATATTTAAGTTTTGCAGTGTGACTAATTATAATCTGAGCATGTCTAAAGCTTGACGTTTGCACTAGTCTTTCCCACTCTGTAACGTTTTATGGATCGTCGGCAATCCCAAGTTTGTCCCATTAACCCGTAACATAATATACAATTTAAAAGAGCATACAAAGCAAGTGGTACAAACACAAAGTAACAGGTTCTGTGCCGGTCTAACGAATTGCACTGAACTAGAGAGAGTATAACATCGCGTATTTTTCCTTACATTTTCAAACAGCTTTCTACGCTGCACTCTCTTAAGTATTTTTATGAAAGTTTTGTCATATTAACCTAAATATGAATATAGAAGTTGTGAGTACTCATGGGAGGAATTATTTAGCCTGCTGAAGAAAACCGCAGATGCTCCCTAAATTAATTATTTACCGTGACGCCTTTCTTATTGACGGGAGTCCCTTTATAAGGGGTTGGCCAGGCCACCTTGGCCTTTACGGGAGAATATAGTAGAGATGGTTTCCCAGGCCACCACACAGCAATGAGTACTTAAGATCTAGTTTGCTAAGCTAGATCTACCAAGTGACTCCGGTGCCTTGAATCGAACCCGGGAGTCTTCACTCATGAATCCGTTACACTAACTACTGGGCCACAAGGCGGCTTAATTATTTACAATGAGAATAGATCTCATAATACAATATATCATAGTTTCAACGCGATATATGTAATCTAATTATGCTACGTTGATTTATGAAAGCCTCTTAAAATCAACAAATCAAAGGTATGTGGAACATGAGTTGATAATATTATATGTGTGTGTATATATCAGAAGCCAAGTCAATGAAGTAATGGCTTTTAAACGGCGACTGGATACTCTCAATTGATTGCTTTAAATGACACTACTTTGGGATCTAAATTGTTGTGTAATTGATGGAATAAACAGTCTCATGGCTCATGTAGTCAATGTAAAATGATCTACACATAACAGTTATAATTACGATGCTCAATCAATGGAGAACATATAAATTCAACAGAGCAAAGCGATCGAACAGAGTTCTGCAACGGTTTAAAAGTATATTCAAAAAAGAAACTATCGGATAAACGTAGTATCGATTGAAATATTATATGTTTAACGATGTGTGTCGGCGCATGTCTCTGTAATTTATCGTTGTTGGCAAAAAAAAACGAAATCGGATCTGTGATGAGATCATGCAAAGAGGTAAAAAGAATTCAGAGCAAAGTCACTCGGATCAGTTGATAATATGACAGAAATTGTTAAAAAAATAATAAAATTCTAGAAATGGCTAAACGAGTGTATTTACATACATTAAATATAATAATATCGGAAACTCGAATAAAAATTGAAAAAAATATACATGAAATATTTTGAATTACATGTAGTCAAAATCCCAACAAATGGGGTAAGGTTTACTCTGATTTTCTGTATTGTAAGATAAATAGTGATTATAAAATCGGTGAACTGTGTAACTAGTAATAGTTATGATCAATGACAGACAATTAATTAACACATTGTCATGTCTAAAAAACCAAAATTTAAAAAAAACCTTCTCAAAAAGTCCTTCGGGATATATATAAATAAACTGCTTGAGTAATATTTTCTTAAATTATTATGTTTTATAGAATAATATATATTTTTTATTAATTTAACTAATTATTATTATGCAATGTAATTATATAAAAAAGTACTATAATAAATTATTTATATTAAATATAATACAATTAAAAATGATATCGTTTACAATTCGGCTTTATCGACTTCCATAGATTTTTTACACCAACACAACAATATTTACTGTATATAATAGATTCAATTTTAATAATATTTAAATTTTAAATATTACATTTATTAACTACACATTATAATAATAAGCCAATGTTAGTCTATTTGATACACAAACTGTATAATTATTTTTAAATAGGGTAAAAACTCAGCTCCCCTTAAAATATTATGAATTATTTTAAGTTCATCCTGCATTCACGGTTCACATAAAACATTTTTTGAAATTTTAGTGGCTCTTCATAGTTTAGGATTACCCATTCATTATCGGACAATATAGTATATAAATTCAATTTAATGAAGCATCGTGAAATTTTCAGCTTTGATTTCAAATAATTTATTTGATTATTTATCGGACAGCCTGTATATAAATAAATGGTTTGTTTGGCAACGATGAAGCTTATATGTGAGTGCCGGAAATGTATCTTATACGATTATACAAAAAGCTCTAACATTCTTACATTATTTGCGGAAGACAATTAAATAAACAAACATAAAAGCATATTTTCCCGATTCTATTTCAGATATACACATATTAATAATATAATATTTGGTTATCTTGGTAAAGAGTGGAGATTTGTATGAATAATAATATGTAAACGTGTTCAGAATATCGATCATAATTTCACGGAGAAGGGAAATGAATAATGAATTTGGCCGACAATGTTCCATTTAATCATATAATAATAAAGTTGGTAAAAAGCAATTAATGTGAATTGTACATTTATGAGAGGAACGAAGCAGGACGTCATCGGTTATATGCACAACTGGGAACTAGGTCATTCATATAAATCGCATTAGCAAAATAGACCGATACCTGAAAACAGATACCACACCTCCACTATATTATATTAAGGCTCATTTCGTGAATGTGTAGAGTAAATGTCACACTCGTACAGACTATAATATTATATAGATAGGTGGGTTAGTAACACATAAACATACCTACAATTTACCCGACTTAAATATGCAGTTCAACTTCAATTATAAGTTGTATCTATATTAGAATCTCATATTTTGTTTCTATTTAAATTACATTAATATCTTTCACATTGAAGCATGGCATATAAGGCAGAATAACTTACCGCAAACGGCTATGATTAATATTATAGTTGATATTTATTAAATAACAAGACCCCTGAACAAATTCTACTATTTATGTTATTGTTAATTTCTCATAAACGAATAGTAAAGTATTTGATAGAGTTACTGCTAAAAAAACTAAATAATATTTACGAAGAGCGTGTTTGCACATGTTTCTATTTAAATTAAATTTATATCCTTTTATATTCCACATTGTACCATATTTTATATGCTTTTTCTTATTTTATTTTATTTGTTTTCTTATTATTTTTTTCATGTTCAACTGACTGCATTATCATCACTGCTACTTGGGATCCCCCGTAATGCTCTAGTGGTATTGCAGAATTATATAATAATAAGAATATGTATTTCTAAATAAAATTATAAAATATAATTAATAAAATAATAATAGTAGATATGTAATACATTTTGTAAGTTTTTTTTTTAATATTTCATCGACTTTATACAAATAACTTTTATTATATGTTATTATTCGGCTTGAAAATTTTTTTTTCATGTTCGTCATCTTGGGATCTCCCGTAATTCTCTAGTTGTACTGCAGTATGATATAATAATAATATATATTTATAAATAAATAAAATACATGTATATATTAAATAAAAAGCCCCACCCATATTTTTGCATAAAAAACTGTCAATTTATCACAGACACCTCTAAATTATGTTACAATATCACTAATCACAACCATTTTGCGGTGTCTAAATTTGACTTATATACACAACGAACCTTATATTAGAATATGTTTATATGAAAAATTAAATAAAATTGATTCAAAATGGATAACTTACGATAACTACGGTATAAAACGCATAATTGCATGTTTAATTGTTGCAACTATTTACAATTCATGCACGATTGAGCGAAAATAATTTTCTTTTGCCCAGGGGTAAAATATCGCATAAGTTAAATTATTTATAATTGATACTTTCATGTTGAGAAATTCTAATGTGATATTATATAACATACAGTATTGTAATAAGTGAATCCACTCAATATTTTGAACACAGTTAAACACGAAACCAGCGATTTCTTTCTAAGAAATGATGCGATCACAAAAGTAGAATGCGAATAGCATTTTTAGAAGGAAACGTCACGGTCAAAATTTCAGATCAGATCGTATTTTCCTCGAATAATATTATAACAACCGTTTAGTTTGGTGTGTTTAATTTGAATTTATTATGGAAAATAATCTTAAACTTACTTAAAGTAAGTCCTTAGTTCTAAGCCTTAAAAGCATTTTACTACGGAATAAAATCTTGTATGGATGCATTTTTTAACATTGAAACTAATATTTATATACTATTCGCTTATTTAATATACTCATGATGTAACCATACAAATAATAATTTCCATAAATTCAAAATAAAAACGAGACGAATCTAATCTATTACACTAAATTATGTATTTAATTCGTATGTTGTACTCATAATATATTTTTCTGACATTTATTATATGCATGATTAAAATTAAATATAAACTAGGTCTAAGATTATTTCTATTGGAAAGCATCTTCTTTAACATTTAAAACAATATTTTTATACTACATATTCGCTTTTTTAATTTTTATATTATACACAATATATTCACCTAAAAATAAATTTTACTGGCATTGGGGAACATTTATGTTATAATAATTAAACTTAAATACTTAAACTTAAGTCTAAGTTTGTTTCTATTGTGAAGGATTTTGTTTAAAATATACATGTAATATTATTATTAATAAAATAAAAACGAATTTCGAAGATGTTTAGTAGATACACAAGTCTCTGTTAATTGTTAAAAATACATGTTGTATCTGTAGAAATATAAGATTTTTTTTAGAGTAATTGAGTTGTACTGTAACATAACAATTTGCGACCATGGTAATCACAGCAGTTCGCGGTAAAATATGCCTAAAAGTCTAAATTTTTACCTTTATGCCTACAAATATATGAGAAGAACTTTTTGGAACTCGTAATTTTTTTTAATGAATATGTACATACATTAATGAAGTCGGTTTTAATGTTGTCAAGAGGTTTGAAGAGTTGTTTCCATATAGTGAAATATCGAAGAAGGGCGTGGGTGTCTTAAATAAAATATGTGGTGTCAGAGTGGCGCAGATTCCCAAGTCGAATTATTATTAAGATCACGTATTACAAGCATCCAGCATGAACGAGCTTATTGCTTTTACTAAAAATATTTCAGTCAGACATGGACAACTCATTTGCTGTACAACAAACAAGCATTCTTCATTAAAATATGTATAAAAGAGAGAGTAATTTCAGACAAGTCAGCGACAACATGGAGTATATTTCTCATCGGGAAATTACGTGAGATGAAACTGTAAAATCTCGGTCAAAACACTTTATAATAAGCCAAGATAAATCATCATAAACATGTGCATTATTAAAGATAAGATGAATCACAAAAACAAGATACCGTGACCTTTAAACGGTTTCGCATAAATTCTTATTAACGAATCACCAATGTGTAAAGTCCCTGTAAACAAATAACATATGTGTTGTTATGGCGGAAGAGAATTTTATTGGTTTAATTCTCGAGACATTAATTCTATTATTTGTGCAATACAAATTGCACAAAAATGAAGCTTCACATTTGAAGAAAACGACCCTTATTTCAACCAATGAAATATTTTTAATACACGTGTTGTTTGTTTACAAGTATTTTACACATTTAAGTCCTTGTTAAGAACACACTTTTTGATTTTTTGTACATATTTAAAAGATAAATCTCTATTACTGTCATTACGGTTTGTTTCGCGAATGTGCATATAAACATGTAGTACGTGTATTTTTACGGTGGGAAAGCACGTCCTGCTTGTTTATAAGCACTTCACACAATCGTGGAACAAACCATAACCAGTGAAAATTGATCGATACATAAAATTATTAAATATGTTGTATATTTTTTTCTGAAATGGACAAGGGCCTTGTTTTTAAATGAAATTCGAACAAAAGTAAAAAAAAATGCCAGTATTTTGGATTTAAGTTCAGTTTAATCCGTGTTACTTTTATCCATAATTTCTATCAATAGCTTAAGAATATAATATTGTTTATTTTCTTGGCTTGAAAGGTCGACAATCAAATGACACCTTTGAGATAACATAAGCAAACCATTACTATTTTTAAGTGAAATATACGCGGAAGAACGACACATAATAATAAAAAAGCGTTACATTTGTATTGCTAAATAATAATTACCACAAACGGCTGTGATTAGTGAGTAATTTCTCTTCTGTGCATGTTTGACATTTACTCTACATGCATATGAAATGAATGATTGGTTATTTACTTGTGAATACAGTATTGTAAGAGAATTGCGAAGGAGGCGATTCGTATAATAATAGTCGATAAAGTGTAGTGAAGAGACACGCCCCTGTCTGTCAGTGCAAGTGCACGGTGCAGCCTGATCAATATCATAACCTCAACAATAACTAACAGTTACCGATAACTAATAGTTAGTAGTAATAGTTAATAGTAATAGTTAACAATCACCTGGTCGCAGTGCAGCTGGCCGGCCGTGGTGACCAGGTGCATGCAGCTGCTGGCTGTGGACAGTCTGGACAACAGGATGCTGCTCACTATGGAGCCGCTCGGCCCTGACACGGTCACTGTCACTGGCCCTGTACCTGTACCTGTACCTGTACCCGCACCTGTACTTGTACCCGCACCTGCACCTGCACTTGTACCCGCACCCGCACTCCACCCGGCTCCCGCCCCACTGCTGCTCGCCATAGTGCTGCCACAGACTAGACCATAACTAGTAACTGTTCAGTGATAACTAGTAACTAATCATAGCGACACACGGTATAACAGACACAGACACTGACTCCTGACAACTACAAGCTCCACCGTCCACAATACTGACTGACTGACACACCGACTAACACTAAAGAGACATCTGCACTACACGGCGCTAAGCTCACTGACACCTCCGCTGGCGCCAACTATAAATATAGCATTCATAAATATCCATACTAAACAACTATACATACTAAATAAATATCACTGGAATATCATCTTCTATAAACACAGGAATGTATTAAAGATTAAAAATAATGTGGGCCAAATATTTTAATAAATTCATAATTATTCTAAGAAATCATTGTGTATTGTAGTATTTTCTAATTAATTACAGAAATAATACCTGTAGATGTATATCCAACGCATTGATTTGAATTAAATGTTTTGCTCTGATTAAATGGTTGTTGAGTTGCACAATGATACATTTTATAATTGAAAAACATTTATGTATGCGAGTCGAGAGAACGGCAGGTAAATTGAAGTATAATGACAGTGTGTGACTGGCAGTGGCTGGTAGCACTCGTCAGGATTTGAACCAGGAACCAGTAACTAAAGAGCGAGATGCAGGCACTCAGCCACGTGGTCAAGGAGACAGTGCCAAAGTACTTGTCCTCGCTGCCAGTGCCGGACTCCTTTGGTGGCATCTTCAAGTTGTCAGGTCTGAACTCTGATCACACTAATAACACTAATCACAGATTCTTACGTCACTGAACAACTTCACTACATTCATAAACATCACTGGTTACTAACAAAGTCACATTTCAATACTATCGATTTGTAATTTTTTTCTTATCAAAAAAATAGAAGTGTATACTTTTGTCACAAGTTAAATTATTGCTCAATATAATGTTGACCTCCTTTCATATATTTTTCTTAAAAATAATTAACTAAATTCACATGATGTATAATCATATGATCTTTAACCTGTAATATGTATTTATTTGTAATTGTAATGAATATGTAAATGATTTGCAGTCCGAGACTGGTTATCTCTGGTGCCTCCCATTGCAGCCACGGCCGGTATCTATTACATGGCTTACAAGGCTTTCTGTCCCAAGGCTAGAGATCCATCATGTTCACAGATAAATCCATGCATTAAGAAGGACATTGCCAAAGTAGTGGACACCATTGATATCGAAGATATTGCTGAAAAAGCTGTCCTTTGTAGATGTTGGCAGAGCAAAAATGTACGTAAAAATCATAATATATTTATCTTATCAAATGTGTTTTAGTTGCAGAGTTTAATTTCGATTCAATCAAATTAGTTTTCCTGGACGTAAATGTAATGTTTACACCACAGTTCTCTTATCATTGTATGATAAAAAGATCCCGATAAGAATTATTTTAATATTTAATTGTCCGATCCAAACTAATTATGCATATTTTTTTATTTTTCAGTGGCCTTATTGTGATGGAAGCCATGGTGCTCATAATAAAAAAACTGGTGACAACATCGGTCCTGCTATTGTAGTCCGCAAACAAAAATAAATGGCAGTTACTTGAAGGGTTTTATCATTAGCAAATTTACTTCTCACATAAAACCAATGACCACTTCTCTCCGCTATAGTATAATTATTTCTCAAACTCACTATTCCATCCTTAGCATTGAATGCATTTGTGATTAAATTATTTAATCTGGCATAATCATGTAAAGTCATGCATAATAGAAAATAAAAACAGAAAGTATATTTTTCATTATACATATATTGTTATTTTTTATTGTTGATAATTTTGGTGCTGTAAAAATAAACTCACCAAATAATAAAACATTTTTTTACACTTTGTTTTTTTTTATATATATAATTTTTACGAGTATGTTTTAAGATAATATCCAATGCAATAAAATAAATAGACTTATATATACATTTGGCTTTTCTTAGTTATGAAAATATCGTTTTCAGATAAGATAATAATTGTCAAATAATATAGGTAATGTATAAAACTTCTAGAAATAATTTTAATGTTCCATTTAAGTCGTATATTTTTACATAATGACAGACAGAAATTAATTAACCATACATTTAGTACACAGTGGAATATTCAATTAAAAAATCATCAATAATTTATAACGTGTTCTTATTCTCATTGTAAAGAAAGTCAAAAATAATTAGGGAAGAGAAACTAATTTTAAATTTCATTTTGATTTCATCTAAGACGTATTTTGACAAATAAAATCTCCTTTTTTATATTCAATATTTATTTATATTCGATGGTGATCAAAACATAAAAATTACAGTGATTTCTTATGCTACTATTTTTAAAATTTGCGTGATACAAAATATTTTGCACCTTTCAACATAAAATAATATACTTTCGCTTATAAATTTACGGTAAAATACCTGTTAGCAGTTTTGCTTTCAACTTGTATATTTAGTAAGCCTTCAAACCATCTGATGTCGCTAGTGTTAAGTAATTATTATTTTTGTTTACTTTTCAAAATGCATAAATGAATAAGATTTGGTATTTATGCATTCTAGGTTGTATTTTTCAATTCAAATTAAAACCTGTCATCAACGTCCAAACAAATTTTAGTGGTTTTCAAATTGCAATGGTTCTGGTTGAAATATATTAAGAGGTTTATTTTTTATAAAAAAAGGTTACGCCGGATATAATATTGCATGAATTTACAGCGGCGAATATTATTTATTTCTTTTCACAGTCGATTTCCCGATCGGATATTAAACGGTCATTTTTTCACATCAGCGCGCGGAGATTTAATTCTCATCTCTGGATAGTATAAAAAATAAATGTGATTTCACATTACGTATTGTTTTTGCCATAGTCGATTAGGAAAAGGGACTTGAGTTGAATTTATTTAAATTGGATTCTAATTTATTCGATACAGAGTGGTATTATATCAAGATCAGAGAAGCTAAGATAGTAGTAATGTGGTGATTTGGAGTGAAATGTAGTTGTGGGGGAGAAGGAGGCTGTTGTGGTTTATTCTATCACCTCCCAAAGTGTGTTTTGGTATTCATCACCTGTCAAATTGATTCCTTTGAGTGTCGTAAGCTCAAAAAGGACGCCCCCTTCATAAACTTGCATATTAGTGTGAAGAAATTAAATTAGATAAAAGTGTCATGCGTATTGTTTTCATACATTGGAATATGGCCGGCACTAATACATGCGTATATTATACATATACTTTACACATACATGGGCTGTGACCACCTTCAACACTGTAGTCCGTAAAATCCATCACATTCGATAATCTAACAGTCGAGAACAACAAGAGTTTTCTTAAAGAACATCCTCAAATCGTTTACACAGCGACATATTATTCGTCCTTCAATATATCAAGCAACATATTTAGCATATTAAGGTGTAGTCCATAATCTATAGAAGCGCCATGCAATATTACATCGTACATTCGAATATGTTCGCTCACTAATGCATGTACACATTCTTAACTCTATACATATTCACTCACACATACGAGGGCTACGTCCACATGAAAATTGTAGTCCTTAAAATCCGGCATGTTTGACAATACGACACTCGAAAGAAACAAGCTTTTTCTTAAAAAAACATCGGCCATGATCATGTAAATTGTTTACATAGTGACATGTTATTTGAATATATATAAAGTCGCACTTAAGCATATTAATTGTAATGTTATTTGACAGATCGACAAGTGAGAGTTAAACATATGAGTGGTTGAAGCAGCGCCCCAAGCGGCTGACACATGAAACCTTTGGTGCTACATCTCATCTGTTCCTGCTATGGTTTTGACGTCTTATTAACTCTCTTTATATCTCATCTCATTGGGTGTAGCGTTATTAAAAAGATTGATAAGTGACAGATAAACAGTACGAGCGGTAAAAACCGTCACTCCCACCATTTTGTTGTTTTTTAAAGTAATATGCTGTGCAGTATTTTAAAATTTAAAAGTGGATAAATCAATATGAGGCATTGTTGTATTTTAGTTGGTTGTATATATATTAGTAAGTAGGTCGTGAGACGAAGACTACATCGTTTAGCATTTGATTGCATTTTAATTTGATTTATGATCTAAAACCAATCTGCTTCTCATAACAACTGAATTCATAAGATTACTTCCATTCTCGAGATCTTATCAATGTAATTACATTCGCGTATAATTCATCTTGATTAATGATCTTTTCAAGTAAATTGAATTGATAATATACATCTGCTATGGATAAATTTAATTAGGTTACGCATATTATGGCAAATAAAGTTTGTTCTGTACGATTATGATTATAGAATTATAAATTAATAGGTAGCAAAAGTCAGACTATATTCTTATAAAAATTGTATTTTATTTAAGAAGACCATGTGTTAATGCTGATTCATGAAAAAAAGTTTATTTAAATGGTTAGGTTTTATTGTTATTTATGACAGCAGAGCCGCCCTGTCGGTGACCTTGTGTAATTTAATAATTAGGTAGATTCATCAACGCCTTAAATATATATTATTAAAGCCGAATAATAACATTTAATATAAGAAATATTCCTCCTGAAATGTAAGTCGATTAAATACTAATATTATTATTATTATTATATCATACTGCAGTATCACTAGAGCATTACGGGGGATCCCAAGATGACGAACATGAAAAAAATTTTCAAGCCGAATAACATATAATAAAGTTATTTGTATAAAAGTCGATATTAAAAAAAAAACTTACAAAATGTATTACATATCTACTATTATTATTTTATTAATTATATTTTATAATTTTATTTAGAAATACATATTCTTATTATTATATAATTCTGCAATACCACTAGAGCATTACGGGGGATCCCAAGTAGCAGTGATGATAATGCAGTCAGTTGAACATGAAAAAAATAATAAGAAAACAAATAAAATGAAAGAAGAAGAAACATATATAATATGGTACAATGTGGAATATAAAAGGATATAAATTTAATTTAAATAGAAACATGTGCAAACACGCTCTTCGTAAATATTATTTAGTTTTTTTAGCAGTAACTCTATCAAATACTTTACTATTCGTTTATGAGAAATTAACAATAACATAAATAGTAGAATTTGTTCAGGGGTCTTGTTATTTAATAAATATCAACTATAATATTAATCATAGCCGTCTGCGGTAAGTTATTCTGCCTTATATGCCATGCTTCAATGTGAAAGATATTAATGTTATTTAAATAGAAACAAAATATGAGATTCTAATATAGATACAACTTATAATTGAAGTTGAACTGCATATTTAAGTCGGGTAAATTGTAGGTATGTTTATGTGTTACTAACCCACCTATCTATATAATATTATAGTCTGTACGAGTGTGACATTTACTCTACACATTCACGAAATGAGCCTTAATATAATATAGTGGAGGTGTGGTATCTGTTTTCAGGTATCGGTCTATTTTGCTAATGCGATTTATATGAATGACCTAGTTCCCAGTTGTGCATATAACCGATGACGTCCTGCTTCGTTCCTCTCATAAATGTACAATTCACATTAATTGCTTTTTACCAACTTTATTATTATATGATTAAATGGAACATTGTCGGCCAAATTCATTATTCATTTCCCTTCTCCGTGAAATTATGATCGATATTCTGAACACGTTTACATATTATTATTCATACAAATCTCCACTCTTTACCAAGATAACCAAATATTATATTATTAATATGTGTATATCTGAAATAGAATCGGGAAAATATGCTTTTATGTTTGTTTATTTAATTGTCTTCCGCAAATAATGTAAGAATGTTAGAGCTTTTTGTATAATCGTATAAGATACATTTCCGGCACTCACATATAAGCTTCATCGTTGCCAAACAAACCATTTATTTATATACAGGCTGTCCGATAAATAATCAAATAAATTATTTGAAATCAAAGCTGAAAATTTCACGATGCTTCATTAAATTGAATTTATATACTATATTGTCCGATAATGAATGGGTAATCCTAAACTATGAAGAGCCACTAAAATTTCAAAAAATGTTTTATGTGAACCGTGAATGCAGGATGAACTTAAAATAATTCATAATATTTTAAGGGGAGCTGAGTTTTTACCCTATTTAAAAATAATTATACAGTTTGTGTATCAAATAGACTAACATTGGCTTATTATTATAATGTGTAGTTAATAAATGTAATATTTAAAATTTAAATATTATTAAAATTGAATCTATTATATACAGTAAATATTGTTGTGTTGGTGTAAAAAATCTATGGAAGTCGATAAAGCCGAATTGTAAACGATATCATTTTTAATTGTATTATATTTAATATAAATAATTTATTATAGTACTTTTTTATATAATTACATTGCATAATAATAATTAGTTAAATTAATAAAAAATATATATTATTCTATAAAACATAATAATTTAAGAAAATATTACTCAAGCAGTTTATTTATATATATCCCGAAGGACTTTTTGAGAAGGTTTTTTTTAAATTTTGGTTTTTTAGACATGACAATGTGTTAATTAATTGTCTGTCATTGATCATAACTATTACTAGTTACACAGTTCACCGATTTTATAATCACTATTTATCTTACAATACAGAAAATCAGAGTAAACCTTACCCCATTTGTTGGGATTTTGACTACATGTAATTCAAAATATTTCATGTATATTTTTTTCAATTTTTATTCGAGTTTCCGATATTATTATATTTAATGTATGTAAATACACTCGTTTAGCCATTTCTAGAATTTTATTATTTTTTTAACAATTTCTGTCATATTATCAACTGATCCGAGTGACTTTGCTCTGAATTCTTTTTACCTCTTT